>VSTD030004614.1:0-10199 GCA_008808055.3 Sporobolus alterniflorus
CAAATAATCAAACGTATCTAAAAATTAAACAACGATAATAATTAAAATAGAGAAGGAGTACTTCTCTATCGTTGTCTTTCAACAAACAATTTGTCTCAACATATAGTCTTCCTTTAATACGGCAAAGCCACCACTCCATTATTCTCTTCCACATACTATCATCCAAGCAACAAATGTGGATGTACTCCATTCGTATTTAAATTATTGTCATCAATGATTTTTTAATTATATTTGATCATCCATCTTATTCAAAATTTTAAAAATTATCATGTATTTTATTATGATTTGATTTATCATTAAAGAAAATTAAAATATAACTTAGAACTTTGTATATTAAAATTAATATTTTAAATAAAACAAATAGTCAAACATAGCGTAAAAAGTAAACCACGACAACAATTTAAATACGCCGATAATAATTTAAATAAGGAGAAAGTATTTACGAGAAGATTGTACTTCCTTCATCTCTAAATATTTGTTATCTTTGACTTTTTAATTAACTTTGATCATTCTTCTTATTAAAAAAGTTCTAAAAATTTAAATATATACTTAAACTATATTATGTAATAAATTAAATTATATTTAATTTTTTATAACTTTATCTTTTTAATAAGCCAAATGATCAAAGTTGGTTAAAATGTCAAAGTCGATAAACATTTGAAAATTGAGGGAGTAGGATAGTAATTAAATGTTGTCATATCTATGTACAAAGAAAATGAATCCACGAATCAAGGCAGATCACCTATGTTAGGCAGCCGTGCCACGTCACTCATAGCCCGTGTTCTCGTATCATTTTGACGAGGCGAGGCGTGGGTCTGGAGCAAAGTTTAGGCCCGTTTGGAAGCCCATGGATTTTGCAAAATCTAGAATTTAGAATCTGATTTTGAGTAGATTTTGCGTAAGATTTTGGTTCCAGATTCTAAAATCCTGAAAGCTGGCCAAATCTAGCTTTTCCTAGATTTTGATACGAAAAATTATAATTTTATCCTCATGCAGTAAATAGTGCTGTAGTTGGCAGGAAGAGCATAAAAGGAATGTATGTATTAGGTACCCATAAAATCAACTATTAAAATCATTAGTAAGAATCTAACTTTTAAAAATCCATTCAAAATCTACATTCTCAGAATCCGAAATCTAATCCAAACGAGGCATTAAAAAGCTTTGGACAAAAATGGCTCCGCCTGCGATGCCATTCGTCCCCCTCACGTCCTGTCGCGCCGTCCCCTTTCCCTTCCCGCATGGCCTCCGCTCCCCGCTAGAGGAAGTGGAGCTGGACTCGGGGCAGCTGTCGGGCAGGGGAATGGTGCTGGATCTCAATGCGGAGTCGCCGGGCGACGCCGGGGAACCGGCCTCGCCCGCCGTCGGCGGCTTCTTCCGGTTCGACCTGCTCGGCGGGAGCCCCGACGAGGCGGGGCAGTCCTCGCCGCCTGTCGTGACGCGGCAGCTCTTCCCCTCGCAACCGTCGCCGCGCTCAGGTGTCGTTGTGTTGGACGGGTCGGCGGCGGAGGTGGTGACCGGGCCGTGGACCCGCGGCGCGGCGGCGGTGCCCGCGCCCGCTCCGGCGCCTTCCCCGGGGAAGAAGAGCCGGCGGGGGCCGCGGTCGCGGAGCTCACAGTACAGGGGCGTCACCTTCTACAGGAGGACCGGACGATGGGAGTCGCACATCTGGTCAGCGCCTCCTCTGTCTCTCTCGGCGACTACTGTCCTAATCCTCTCCAAGCTTTAATCCGTGCTTATTATACTCTTTGTAATAACATCTCTTTCTTCCGACCAATCCGGCAGGGACTGCGGGAAGCAGGTCTACTTGGGTGAGCTCACCTTCCTTCTCCAGCTATTTTCGGCGTGCTTTTTTAGCTTGAGTTCAATCTGCTAATGTCGTTGTTCCTCTTGCAGGTGGATTTGACACGGCGCACGAGGCTGCAAGGTTTGACCTGATGAGCGCTGACTGACTTGACATTCGATTACTAACGGTAGTTTCCGCTTGCGGTTATGCTGAGATTAGTGAATCAAAATGGACAGGGCCTACGATCGTGCTGCGATCAAGTTCAGGGGCCTCCACGCCGACATCAACTTCGATTTGAAGGACTATGAGGACGACTTGAAACAGGTTTGTTAGTGGGTCAGACCACATGCGTGATGCTCTGGTTGTGTGTGAGGTGATTCTTGATTGATTGGTTTCTGTATTGTTTTGTTAGATGAGGAACTGGACCAAGGAGGAGTTTGTGCACATACTCCGTCGCCAGAGCACTGGTTCTGCAAGAGGAAGCTCCAAGTACCGTGGCGTGACGCTGCACAAGTGCGGCCGGTGGGAAGCTCAGATGGGGCAGCTTCTGGGAAAGAAGTAAGCAATCCTGAAGTCATGATATGCTCTGGTTTTAGCAACTTCAGAAAACCATGAACAATCTGAATTTTGGCGTCAAGTTAATTTTAGGATTTTGATTACGTTCTCTTCATATGTTTTTTATAGAATTGTGTATTTGTTGGTCTTGTATCGTAACTGTGAAGTGTAGATTGAACTTAAAAACTACATTTCTTACTCGATTATTCTCCAACAAAGCATTTTGCATCTATTTCAGTTCATCGTTGCAGTTAATGCAATGATTGGAAATTGTCATCCATGTGCAATTTAGTGAACTGGCAGGCTAAAGGAGCTCACCAAATATGTTGTACGAGTACCACACATCATTCTGTAAATTTACTGAGGTGATATTCGTTTGCAGGTACATCTATCTTGGACTGTTCGACACTGAAATTGAAGCTGCAAGGTTCAGTCGTTTGTACTCTGCACCACTGCTTTTGTGTGTTCATTGATGTGTGTAATAAACTGATACCTTGAACCACTTTGATTCGCTGTCATTTCTGTAGAGCATACGACAGAGCAGCAATTCGATTCAATGGAAAGGATAGTGTTACTAATTTTGATCCTAGTTCCTATGATAGAGATGTTCGATCAGAAACTGAAAAAAATGGTACTATTTTATCATATCTAGTTCTGTCCATTAGATTATCTTGAACTACCCACTACAAATCTTATTGAGATTATGTTTTCCTAGCAGTGGTTGATGGAGACATCCTTGATTTAAATTTGAGGATCTCACAACCTAATGTGCACGATTCGAAAAGTGATGGTATCTTAATCGGGCTCAGATCAGGTGGTGAATCTCCTGAAGCTTCAACTGTTGCTTTTCCTCTGGTAAATATTTTGTAAATTACGCATATGAAACAGTAATCCTATTCACGAATAACAATTTGCTAGTTTTTGTGATGTCTCTCAACTCTTGATGCTACTTAGATAAGTTGCTTATCCTAATGACAACAATTTAAGAACAAGGGAGTATTTCGTAATATAGTTAAATGTTGTATATATGTACATTTGGGCTATTTGGCTACCTTACTGTGACACTTTCAAAAAGTAAGCTTACTGTGGACTTACTCCCTCTGCTTTTAAATTGTTGATGCCAGCTAGTTCAAATTTGTTCTAGCCGACATCAACAATTTAAAACCGGAGGGAATATTTTTATCTTTAACTGAAATTATAGACCAGAAAATTGTTGCTTTGATTCTATTAGTGCAAAGCTTTGACACTAAGTTTCCATTAATTTTCTGCTGTAGCAAGCAAGCCCTCAGTGGCCTGTACATTCGCAGAGCACATCGACTCAGCATCCACATTTGAATGCATCTCCTTGTCCAGGCTTCTTTGTGGACAACAGGGTACTTCTAACACACCTATTTCATATTCTGTCACAAGTGGGATTACAGTTACCAAATAATTCAGAATCCAAGTTTGATTTCAAGCACACACCTAAATGTTCAAATTCGATAGTACTACAGAACTTTCGTCACCTATATGTTTCAAGCACACATTTTGGCACCATATTCTATTACGTTTATGTTCTTTCCTGTGATTTCGGTTGTCCTACTAATATATTGTTTTAGCTGGTAGTAGGTAGTATTCCTTCAAAAATAATTTCTTCTATATACCATCACCCCGGTCCCAAAATAACTGACATTTCAGAGTTGGTGCCTTTTTGGTTTCATTCTGACTAAAGTTTAGTCCTGAATGTTTGGATACTAATTTGGAATATTAAATATAGTCTAATTATAAAACTAATTATATAGATGAATACTAATATATGAGATGAACCTATTAAGGCTAATTAATCTATAATTAGCAAATGTTACTGTAGCATTACATGAGCTTAATAGATTCGTCTCGCGTATTGGTCTTCGTCTGTGTAATTGGTTTTGTAATTAGATTATATTTAATATTCCTAATTGAAATCTAAACATTTGATGTGATAGTACTAAACTTTAGTCACCTGAAACCCCAAACGGGGCCTTAGTCAAAGTCAAGCTAAGCTAAATTTGGCCAAGGTTTTAGAGAAGAGTAGTGATATGTACCACATCAAATAAGTCAACTAGGAAATCTATTTCATTTTGACCTAATGACATTAATTTCACGATCTAAATTTTTCTGTTTTCTATAAAGTTAGTCAAATTTGAAATGGAATGACTTTGACCAACTAGAGAGCAAGTACTGTAGCTGCAACTTGCGACTTTCTGTGAGCCAAAGCTGTTGAACTTGGCAGTCCATGAAGATACTGAGCTGGACAGTTCATAGGAGTAGTACTTTCTCGTTGCATTCGGCAGCTTTAGCTCTGAAGGAGGCAAGATGCTACCAGAGGCTTGCATGACTGCTTACCTTTATCTGTTCAAAAACTGCACCGCCTACTTTAGCTGCTCCACTCTGCATCACTCTCCTCCTTGTGAGTACACCTATTGCATAAGCTGTGGCAGACAAAGAACCATTTAAAATCTTATCAAAATTACTCTTGTAAATAACTTAGACACATTTCGCTCGATTTGGTAACTAAACCTTTTTTTTTCTTTCGATGGGTTCGGTAACTGAACTCGAGTAAGTTCTAAGTTAACATGTCAAGAACTCAAGGGTCAAGAGGACTCACGTTTGGCCTATCGCAACTGCAGGAAGGAGCTACGGAGGAGAAACGACCCGAGTCGGTGGGTCCCCCGCCGTTCCGTCCTTGGGCATGGCAAACGCAGGGCTCCCCTGCGGCATCACACCCTGCTACTGCAGCATCATCAGGATTCTCTACGGCCACTGGCGTTGGCGTGCCGTCCACCTGTCCCCCTCCCTTCGCCGTCGGCCACCGCTTCCCCCCAAACGCCTGAGGACCCTCCTGGCCGCCAGCCTCCTGTTCAGTAACCATTTGTTCTCGTAGAGAGACTGCACCATATGTGACCCCCCTCTCTCTCTCTCTCTCTCTCTCTCTTCGCATCTGGCAATTATCTGTATTGCATCAAAACTCCCGCGCCCATGGTCCCTTTTATCTCATTTTGAGGGCTGGATCTCCGAATCATGAGCGCACTTGCACCTCCAAAAACTATAAAATAATTATTAATCTATACTGTATATGTCTACCGTTGTTCTTTTGCGTTCTTTCCGCAATTCCGCCTTTGCTACTGCTACGGGGTTCTTTTGCACAGTGAGCACTTAGCCGGTGGTCCCACTACACTGTAGCCAATCAGCTAGGAGAGGCCACCGGCCAATGCCTTTCTCGCTACCCAGCAACTATTCCTTTGCCTGCCCTCCATTGCCCACAGCAGTGAGAGAGAGTGGAGGGATCGAGCAGCTACAGTAATCTGTAGTACCCTGCCAAGGTTTTCTGATCCCCCCTATCACGACCCATGTCACTGTGACACTGTCACCTTGCTCAGCGAAATGGTGGAGCAGGTGCGCTGTTGCTGCCATGCCATGCATCGCTGCCACTTCCAAAGTGGGGGGTTGGCTCGCTTCTCCTTGTCCTCTTTCGATGTCGTTTTGGGACCTGGTGCTCGGACCGGTGGATGCTGTATGGAATAGCCCCCTGTTGCCTTTCGTTGGGTTTGGGATACGGCGTTGGGGTAAAGGCAAACTGCCCAGGCTGCCGGTTCTTTCTTTATTGGTGCGTTGCTCTGGAACTTCTTTTGTTGATTGGTTGGGTGTTTCTTCGTTCGTATGATTTGGATTGAACATGAGCAGCCAGGGCAGTAGGCTGGGTACCTACCGACCGCTGCAACTTTCTGTGCTGTGGTGTTTAAAGTGTCTTGGTTTGTGTAGCGAAGTGGTTGTGGTCCAGAGTCTGAGTCAGACTCCTGTGAGGCTAGCCTATGATATGCTTTCCTTTGCTCTGTTGTGGCATGTGACCATGGTCCATTACTTTGACATACGTACTTGGTTCTTTTAATTATTGTTTTAAAATTAAAATTTGTTGTTAAAATAATCATCATTTTCACTTTCAAATTTCTTGAGCACATTAGCAAGTTTGGAGTATATTTTTCTCTCCTCTCAGTGTATCTATATCTCTTTCACTTCTTAACTAGTTGATAACCTTGAGCGTTGCTATGGGGAGAGCAACATATAGTTTTAGAGAAAATTAAATAATACATAAAAATATGATGTACTAGATATATTTTAGTTAATAGTTGCATATGTAATATCTTTGAACTCTCTCACTCATGCCCCTCCAGTCATAAGATGGTTATTTTTTCAAGCACCAATTGCTTCATTCTATGATGGATGAAGCAAAACATCAGTTTATCAACAACTTCTTTATGCAAGTGTTCATGTTGGGTTCATGGCTTATTTGGAAGCAAAGAAATAACTTTATCTTCAATAGGGGTAGGTGAGCTTGAGTTCTTAGAGGAAGCTTACTTACAGGCTCATAGGATGAATGTTACCAAGAAAACTCTTTTTATCATTTGCTCTATTTTCCTACCCCTGTATATGACTCGCTTATTCATTTATTTTATTAATAATAGCGCAGCAGGGCTCCCTTGCTATTTTTGGTTAAAAAAAATACTCCAGCAATATTTGTGCAAAGCATAATAAACTATGATATCAAGAAACTATTTTCAAGATAAACTATCAATGTCATTTTAAACATACATGCAGCCCAAAGCACCACCTTTTTGTGACATGATAGAGAAGTTTGTCAGAAACTTCTTCCTTCATTTATCCAAACACAAATTGAATAAAAAATTGAAATCTGAAACTTCTTCCTTCATTTATCCAAACACAAATTGAATAAAAAATTGAAATCTGAAACAGATGTATGATATATTAGAAGAGTTCATAAGAAAAATTGTAGAATTCTTCCTAGTGCTTTACTTGTTAAACCAAATCGATTCAACATAGTTTGCATCAAAAGAAATGACCATTTAATGCCAACCAAACAAACTATCACCAGCTTGTAAAAACTATTTTCCTCAACTGTGAAGTAAGAAGACAAACAATTTAGGTTGAATCAGTTTTCTTTGAAATTACCTTAAAACTTATATTCCTGGAGATGGATCCCATGGAACAAAAGCAAGTTAGAAGCTGATCGTGATGTACCTTAAAACTTATATTGCCCAGAGAGCTAGCTCCACAATGTCAATCCCAACTTTGAGAAGATAGCTAAGTTTCTCCTTGCACATGTTCAAGATACAAAAAAGAAGGTGATTTCTATAAAATAATTAGCAAAGATCAACTTAAAGAAGAGTAGGCAACACAAGATGATTAAAACGAAATAGTCTAGCAGAGTCTAATACCATTGAGCAAACTTTCTAGGCAACAAGTTGTCATCAATGTTGCACATTGTCCATTGTGTAGGGACAACACTCTGGCTTCTAAGGTTATCAAATCACTAAAATTCACATATCCTGTTTAGTAAAAAAGGGTTAGTAGTGGATTTAAAAATTGGCTTTCTAAATACTCCATAAAACAGTGCAAAAGAGGAGTTAAAGTAGGTACCAGAACAAATGTACAACCACTGGGATCATTTGAGATCACCTCAACCTTTGTTAGATGTTTCAACTTGTAAAGTTTGGCTAGCTGAAACGATCTTGGCCTCTTTCTACCACAGCCTCAGCGAGGCGAGCACGTTTTAGAACCAGTCCTATAGGCACACAATTCATGGTACAAAAATAAGCTTTCACAGAGAGAAATGCATTGCTCGGGCTTCACATCGAGTTAACACAATAGAAGCATCTGCTCGACCCAATTCGCAAAGGGTTTTTTGCCGACGGGTAGTTGGTAGGGTATCCATACCTAGTTTGGCTCAGTGGTGTTAGAGCTAGGGCGGGAGTACCGTCACCACTTCCCCGAAGACGGCGGCATGGGCATGCTCTCCTCACTAGGGTCGTCAGCATTAGGACCTCGTCGGCTGTGGCCTCGTTGACCTCACCGGCCAGCTGGGAGTGGTAGGTCGTGATGGAGCCCCGCATCGTTGTGGAGGGCGCTATCGCTCGGGATCCAGCAGACAGAGATAGGGTTTGTGGGCGGCGCACCAGAGGGGAAATCTGTGAGGTGGGAGGGAAATCTGTGAGGTGGGAGGAGTGCAATGGGTGTAACGGAATGGAAAGGGCAACTTCGATTCATTCAGAGAGTATGAATGCTTGAAATCAAGGAGGGAAAACCGATGGTGGAGACGTGAGCTACCATTCATGGCACTAGTTTTTGAAAGCCGACGGGGAACCGAGGAGGCAAAATGGATGGGGGAGACGGAGTGACTGCTGACTTGGATACCGTGCATGTGCAAAAAATTCCTTTTTGAGGACGTGGAACAATCAGAGATCAGAGAATAGAGGTTTACTGATTTCATTTATATATTTGTAGTTGATTCCCAGACTAGGAACAGATGAAGGAAGTACCAACATGTTTGTTGGCCCGGGGCTTTGGTGTTTGGGTCTAACCTGGCCACATTATGAGGCATAATATTTGTGGTTTTTTTTTGCGATCAATATTTGTGGTTATTACTGCTGAATGGTGATTTTGTTTATTGTAGGGTTGATTATGGTTAATAGTTGTGAGTGTAATAGTAAGAACATAAAAGTCAGGCTTTTTCTCATTTGTTTCTTGCTTCGACCAACAAGCTATCCATCATTTCATTTGAGGGTCCGTTAGATAACGGGAGTGATCTTCGTTTTTCCTAAATAAAGATATGTTGTTTTATTAGCTAACGTATTCATTAGCTTGTTCGTATGATTTTGATTGGTCATCCGTGTAGGAGCAGCGAGTAGGCCGGGCATGGGAGGGCGCCAGGGCTTGCCCATGTTGTGGAGTCAGTTCTTTGCTGGGCTGCCCTTGGATAGTTTTGGGCAGGAATGTAGGTGAGCTGATTCTGAACGAACCCATAACAGAGAACCGGGGAAATGCAAAGCGTGCTTCGACCCGCCATGGAAGCAGGAGTGCAGGTGAGCTGATTCTGAACCAACCCGTAACAGAGAACCGGGGAAATGCAAAGCGTGCTTCGACCGGAAAACAGGCCACACTCCCAAACTGATGCTCACTCACTTCTGGCCACCTATAAATTCTCCATCCTCTCTGTACCGGCAACACGTACGTACCTCCAAACAGACCATCAGCAACGGCGTGAAATTCAACTTTCTCAGGGAGGTCGGCGTCGAATTCGCTGCTCGAGTCCCTCCCGGACGCCACGGAGCTGCACGCTGGCCGGGCAGCGCTGGACAGCTCGTCGTGGAAGGTGACCTGCACTACAACACGTACACCAAACTCAACAACATCCAGTCTCTATCTCTCCATCTTGTGCTCGATCCGTCAGATCTCCTTCATCAGTAGTGAACTTCTCAAAAATCTCATAATAAAACTTCAACCAATAACATAGAAAAGAGTGGGAAGGTCGACGCCCATATTCCCTTTCTTGAGTAGATTCACATCGTAAACATAAATGTGACTGAACTCTCAAACTCAGAGTAACTCCAGTCTCTCCAGCTCCTCCGGTGTATAGATAGAGATGTCATCGTCGTCCACGATCTTACGACCTCCGGTTTGTGCAGGATTGTAGCTCAACTGCGCGCCCTGTGCCAAGAAGACACAAAGGATGAAGACCGTAACAAGTCGAGCAACATGTTATCAATAGTGAGAACTGGTGTTTCGGCTAGATGAACTAGACGAGAACATATGCTTCACACGCTTTAATAACTTCTTCATCTTGCACAAATACTCATGAAATAAGCACGACAAATAGACCTAGCACCTTACGTGTCAATGACGACTACTCGAATGACTTGTGAAAGCTTGAAAAGGGATAACTACCGGTTTACCTCCCGGCGAGAGCTTCACATTTATAGTCCGTGAGCAAGGCTATCTCCATACATTTAAAGATTAATTCACCGGTGCGACATGAGATCTTATCGCA
>VSTD030004615.1:0-10199 GCA_008808055.3 Sporobolus alterniflorus
TTTGTCTTCCCTGCAGAGCCATATCTGGTGGTACCCCGAGAAGCAGTCTGGCAATGCCATTATTTCACACCCTGCTACTGAGTCGACCACTTTGTCAATCCTTGTTAGCGGGAAATCATCCTTTGGACATCATTATTCTAATTGATAAAGTATGTGCACATTCTCCACCTGACATTTTTCTTCTTGACCATAACAACATTCGCTAGCCAGCTCAGGTAATCCAAATTGCATATGAACCCTACGTCCGATAGCCTCTAAACCTCTATTTCGCTACCGTGATTTTCTCATCTGACATTTTGTGAAGCCTTTGCTTCCTAGGCATTGCTGAGGGGTTGACCTATAACTTGTGCTCTATTATATCTCTGTTTACTCCCATAAGGTTGGAGGTTCTCCATGCGAACACATCACTATTTTTGTGTAGGAATGAAAGTAGCTCTGCTTCCTCCCTTGATGTTAAGTCTTGGGATTTCAGTACGATTTTTTTTGGTACCCTTGGGTCTAGCGGAACTCTTTTAGACTCGCATTGTGGCTCCATTGGCTTGCTAGCGAATCTGCCTTCATTTTCTTTCCTTGTGATGCTGCTGCAGCCTTGTGCTTTTTTATCCTATAGACAGTATACATTTCTATAGCTTGGGGTGAAACCCTGTTCTATGTTTCTTGCATCCTTCTGGTTGCCGTGGATTGAAATAACTCCCAGAGATGCCGGTATTTTTAGACAAAGGTATAGCGAGTGAAGTATTGCTTCAAAAGTGTTGAGGAGACCTCTTTCGAAGATGGCGTTGTAGGGGTAAGGCATGTCTACCACATCGAAAGTTATGTACTCTGTGCAAGCATTGGATAGGGTGCCGAAAAACATAGGCAGCTATATGGATCCTACTGGTTCTATTTTCTTTCCGTTGAAACTGTAGAGCGGTTTCGATGCCTCTTTCAACTATTTCTTACTAAGACCCATTTGCTCAAAAGTAGTGAGGAACAATATTTTTGCTTGACTTCTGTTATCGACTAGAACCCTCGTAACATTCCATTTATCATTGTGTGCGGTGATCACCATCACATCTGTGTGCCGGAAAGATGTGAGCATGATATCAACTTCAGTGAATGATATCTGGATGTGCGACCACTTGTTTGCATGATTGGACCCTTGACCTCTACGTGATTAACTTGGCGATAATGCTCTCGCTTTTGCCTTTTGTTTTCTAAGGTTAGATTGGAGCCTCCGGTGATGGTGTGTATGGTAGTGAAGGTTGGGAAACTGGTGGCTTGTTGGGAGAAATCTTGGCTTTGCGATGGAGGCTTGGGTAGGTTATTCGGCTTTGTTTTTTATTGAGTTGCTTGGGAGCTAGTGGCTGGGTATGTTATTTGTAAGGGTTCCGGAGGAAAAGTAATTATTGGTTGGGGTGTTTGGAGTTGGTTTGCATGCCGTGTGTAGTTGTATGGCTGATAATATTGCGAAGCTTATCTTTGGTAGTTAGATTGGTATTCTGGGCATGGGTTGAAATTTCGATAGGAGGGTTGATTCGAAGATGATGATTGTGATGGTTGGTGCCAGTGTGATGTGTGGTTGACTTCTTTGGTTGTGATGTTGGTTGGTGGTTGGCTATGCCTTTGTGTTATCTTCTTTTTAGATTCTAGGAAAATGGGACAATCCCTTGTCGATGGTCAGTATCCTTTTTGTGGAACATGCAATAGTGAGGTCTCTCTTGAGTTTGACCCCTGCCTCGGCCTCGGCCAGAGTAGCCACCTCTATTTTGCTGGTGATCTCTTCTGGGGTCATACGCTCTGCTATCACTTTCCTAGCACAGACGTCTGAAATCCTTCTCCCAATTCTTTGGAGGCCCGCATCCATCTTAGTTGATGCTATGAACTTGCTTGTGTGTAGCATCGAAATTTGGCGTACTCTCTTTACACTTGATGTACTTGAATGGTCTTGGACTTTTGTTCTCGTTTGTTGCTTTTTTTGCTGGCCCAGTTTGTGAAAGTGCAGTACCACTGCTCTGCTGAACTTTTAGAATTCTTCATACAACTCCTCCTAGGTTTTTTAGCACTCTCTGAATAGATGGATGTGCAACTGGCCGGCATGCGGTGCTTTGATGGCTTGGGCTATCGCTTGCTCATCAGAAACCTCTGGGGGTGTGCTATCATTCAAAGGAACCTACAGAAGAAATCTGGCAACATTTCCCTTTCGTATTGCTGGCAAGACAAGAAATCTTCTTCTATACTGACGTCTACCTAAAAACCCGGGAAATTGACTCAAAGCTTTTCTTTCAGATGTGCCCATGTTGTGATGGATCTCGGAGGTAATCTTGCATATCAATTGTCTCCTGCATTCTCGAGTGATATGATAAAAGATTTTGTGAGGGTTGTTTCATCTCCACCGAACAAAGCTATTGCCGCTTCGTAGGACATTAGGAACTTCCGTGAGTCAAACCCTCCACGGTGTTTTGGAAGAGGTGCTGCTCTATATTGGGTCGGCCATGGCGCTACTTGTAGGTTGTCAGCCAGAGGACACTTGCTATCAATGTTGTTTTGCTTTGACTGGTAGGATGTGTTTTGTTGGGGTTGTTGCGGCTAGTGCCGCGGCAACGGAGACTCCTGCTTTTGCTGACTGTAGCTCCGCTCACGTAGGTTGTTCTAGTTCGATTTGTTGCTGCATGACCTATGATCTGTGAGTGACAAATGGTCATTTTCCTGATGGAGGCATACCATTTCGTCCTTGATAATTGATTCGATCTCATCTTCTGAGTCTTGCTACTGATCTTCTTGAGTTTTAGTCTCTTGAAGTTGGGTTGGTTGCTACGGTGGCTCTTCACATCTTCCAGTTTCTACTGTTGTTGTATGAGGGTCTGTGGATATTTGTGGTTGGGTGATTGTTTGGGTTGTTTCGAGGACCCGAGCTCTGGCCGCTTGAGACGAGCCTTTGGTCGGAAGCTCCTTTCTGAGTTTCTTCTTGGGTGGCATTTTGTGGATATTCTCTCGAACACACAAATGGTGGGTGCCAATGTTGGAGTTTGAATGCCGAAGGCGATTGAACTCCAACGGGGGCTCTTCCCCCGCAACACACACAACTGGCACGGTCACCCCCGTGGTAGGAAAGTACCCTCTCACAAAGACAGAATACTTTTCTTATCTGCTCAAAGGACACGGGGACTTGAACCTTCTCCACCAGAGCAAGGCGAACTGTCTCATTGGTCTCTCACCCCCAGAAGGTGACGGTGTGAATCCGGCACCATCCCATGAGGGGTGATTGGACAAGGCGGCACCAGTCCAAAGGCTATGGGCCTCAGCCTAACAGTCACATTATGCAGGCCAGATGGGGCAGTTGCCCCCTCAAGAAAGGCTTGGAGACCAAGTAGGGAAGAACAGTCTTGACCCAAGAACTCTACAGTAAAGGACGATATCCATATGTAGTAGGATAGTGCACGAGGTAAGATAGCCCATCTACATTAACAACCGCGTGGTTAGGCTTACCGGCAAAGTGAAGCTCACGCCTCACAACACCGACTCCAAAAACCTTCTCGAGCGTCATCCACCTCAACGCCAAAACACTCGGGAACCCAGAAGAACACTCGGGAACCAAGAAGAACATCACGGAAGCCCTGACCAACCTCTATGAACTGACCTTCTAAGTTAGGGGCCCCACTGGCCATGTAATTTACACCCGAATGTAAAAGTAACTAGTTTGTAGTTATCCGCCTGTTGTGTGGTCTATAAAAGCCCCCCTGCCCTCCAGGCAGGCAGTACAGTATCATTTCCCCCTTCACCACGTGAACTTCATGAGCTCTCTACTCACCCCTTTGTAACACTTGTTCATCTTCAATATCAAACCGCTGGATGTAGGGATATTACCTCTATGGAGAGGTCTGAACCAGGATAGATCAGTGTGCTTTATAGTTCGCAAGACCATTTAAGAACTAGAACATGCAATCTTGACCACCCTATTCTTGCTGGTGCATAAAACACCGACAATTGCATTATGTCTTAGGTTTCGGTTGCGACATCGAGCAAGAAGATTCGAGCCAAGAGCTCTGGGGGTCAAGATTTGGGAAGCTTCAAGACTAACTTTCTTCCTTTCTAGGTAAAGGCAAGCACCATAGGATACCTCCTCCATTTATGGTTTTCATTTATACAATCATTTACTATACACTCATGTATGTGCACTTAAGCATCAGAGTTCATTGGAACCCTAGATTGCATTATGACACCCTTTTTGTTTACCTTGTTTCCGCCTATGAAAGCAAGAGCCTTGATAGAATGGCTATGCTTAGTAATTTAGGACTTCGGTAAAAATCAAGTGGCCGGAAACCGCTCGTGATTGGGCCCCTTCTCACAATGGCGGCTCTATGATTTGGTTTTCTATTAAAGAAATGAATAAGTTATCTTAATTTGAGACTGCACAAGGAAACTATGGGACTACAAGTGAAGTATCACCGGATGGGAAGGTTGAGAGTGGATAAGAAGATATTCGGGACTCCGCGGTGGTAGCACCCACATAGGTCGATTAAGGGTCGTGTCGTGTTGGGCCTTGATGAGCAGTTTCTCTAAGGTTGAACCATAAACCTAATAGCTTATGTTACTGCTTGGTTGAACCATAACCACTACTCTAAGGTGGTTGTTGGAGGGAGAATGAAATAGCCTAGGACGATGACAAGGCCAGGCGATCACTATCGAACCAAGATTTAATCCCGAGTGTAGAGGAGTCGGTGTTTTTTGCACCGGCAAGATATATGGTGGTCAACATTGCGCGTTCCTATTCCAAGGTGGTCTTGCGAACTATGAAGAACTACAAAGCACATTATAGTTTATTCTGGTTCAGGCCCTTGCCACGAGGTAATAGCGATGCGTCCAGTGTTTTTGTATTGGAGAAGAACAGTGTTACAAAAGGGGTGAGCTGAGACTTCAAAATGTTCACTAAGTGAAAGGGGGAAATATTCTTGCCATCCCCCTACTTGAAGGGTAGGGGGACCTTTTATAGCCAGGAAGTGCCTGGATAACTACCAACTATTATCTATTACAAATATATCAATGAAGGGATTTACGTGACTAGTGCGTCCAAATACAGGATAGTCGGTTGGAGGCTTCTATGGTGTTCGGGCATGTTCTGGAGTCCTCCAGGCCTCCTTCTGCCTGTATCGGGTCTCTTCATGGCAGTAGGAGAGTCGGTTCCTAGAGAGTTTGCTTAACGCGGCCATTTTCTCAGTGGCGTCGTCTTCCTTTGAGGAGCGATGAGGTGGATGGGCTGGCCTCCCCCTACACCGGCCTACGGCTTATAGCCGTCTGCTAGGAGGACTAGACCAGCCCGAGGGGTGCCGCCTGGTCTTGTTGTGACGATGCTTAATAGGAGGAGGAAGCTTCCCCGGGCATCGTTATCGGCTAGTGCCCTTGTCCTCTTCCGATACCTATTTATGAAATGTCATAAGGTAAATGGAGTCTTACCAGGCGGTGCTTACCCCCTGGCAAGGTCATGATGAAGGCATGCTCCCAAGGTGAAGCGACATCAGGCGGTGGTGGGATAGATTCCCACTCAAGTGCCCGGTGAAAGGGGCACGTAGGCTCCTAATGCTATGTCCCATCGCGGTTAGTGCTTAGGACCAGCGCTTCTCGAGACCCAAGTTGGGCAATATTTAGCCGTATCGAGGAGCCCCTGGGCATACAGAGGCCTGGGTCACCTTCTCAGGTTGATGGATAAGGTTGCCAGATGGCAAAATCCTGTTGGCTCACATATAATCGGAGGGTAGAGGAGTGGCGACGTGGTTTGCCATCCCATCTGGTTCATTTTAAGTTGGGGGCCATATCTACAACCTTTAGAGGCAGGGTCGTCGCCTAATACGGGGTGTGTGGGCCCCGGCCGTGTGCAGCTATGGGAAGCCCATCATATTAGGGATTTTGGGTCATAACCGGTGGCCCACGGTACTCGAGGAATGACCCCGATGGTAGCCCCTGCACCCTCCGTTGAACAGGTGGCTAGAGCCAATCACTTGATGGTGAGCAGAATAGCGTCTCATGTGGTATTGTTAGGATGGCCATGGGAGTCAGAAAAATGGCTATGACCCTCAGCCACTAGATCAGGTTTCACTACCTTGCGGCGGTGTCCCCCACATAACCATCAACGCCATTCCCTGGACAGGGAACCCAGTCAGTGGCTAAGTTCCATGAGTACCATATAGTTTTATGCTGACAACATATAAGAAGCCCCACAGTTCCATCTGAGTCATCAAAATTATGGTATGGTTAGCACCGACCCCATCCTCAGGTGTTTCATTGACCCAGAGGGGCTGAGCTACGAAGATCTTCTGGAAGGCATAATCCCCGAGCTCGGTGAGCTGGCTAACGGTCTGAGATTGAAGACCGAAGTGCCGAGTCAGGATCTGGTGGAGCCTGGGTCACCGTTTGATGAGTGAGAGCTCGCCAGGGCATGTGCCCCCACGTAGGATCAGACAGGCGCTAACGCCCCCCAGATTGAATCCGGTATGAGAGCTTTCATGCTTCTTCTACGGGTAATCAACGCAAAAAACCTGGACGGCTAGATGCCAGCCCACAGAGGGGCCTGAAGGAAATCTCCCGGTCCAGACTCAGATACGAATCTTGAGGGCACTGGGTCCCCTAGACGGGGCTCCAGATATGCTAACTGGTAGCCACCCTTTGTGTCACTTTATCCCTTGCTCTGATTGCTCTGGCGGCTCTGACCCATTGACGGGTTTCGCCTTCGAGCCCTGAGCTTTTGCAGACCCCCACGGCAATCATGTGACCCATTTTAGATACGGCTTGACCATATTCCCATGACGTATAGGGTGCATCATGTGAGGAGTTGGTTGACATGTAAAGATCATTTTTTACAATGCCATTTTACCGCACCTGTGAAGTCGAACCGCTTTGCCTCCTCGGCTACAATGTCGTGGTGTCATAAAGCTAGCCTGGTAACTCCTGTGCAACCTACATCCTCCCGCACGATATCCCTCAGTTCCTCCGCCCCCTTCCCTATGGTTGAAAAGAGAGAAAATAGAGAAACAAATATGAAGGAAAGCAGAAAGGGGATCGTTTTTAGCTTACGGGGAGGTTGTCTCTCCTTCCTTTCGATTTCATGGCAGAGTTGGGTTGGCCTGTGTCATAAATCATGGCTAAGCAGCTACAAAATCTCGTAAGTTAGGAGTACATATCGGGGGCGGAGCTAGCTACCTGTCATGTTCCTGCAGATCCTACGTCTCCCGTCCTGGCAGCGGGATATGTCATAGTGTGCTCGTCATTCTATGAGCAAGGATTTGCTATGCCCTCACATCGATTTCTCCTCTTGCTATTGCAGATCGATGGCTTGGAGCTGCATCATCGGACTCCTTTGGGGATTTTGCGCATCGTGGCCTTCGTAACCCTGTGCTAGTCTTACATGGGGATTGAGCCCCACTTTAATCTGTGGAATTACTTCTTCCGTGTCCAATTCCGGCAGTACTCAGGCATAGAGGCAGCGGTGTGGGGCAGCATTGATGTTTACGTCTAGACTAGGGGTGAGGTCGACCCGTAATTCCACATCTCGGTGTCCAACCCGCCAGCTGGGTGGTAGAGGCAGTGGTTCTTCCTAAAGAATTACATCAATGCACCACTCACATCGGTTACAGGTAGGCGCCCGTCCGCTCAGCCCAACTGGGGGTATGGAGTTGCTAAGAAGGACAACCACAAGCTGCGGGATATGCTTGATGTCCTCAAAAGCTTGCTCCAGTATGGGCTGTTGGGTGTGGACATCCTCCGTACCTTCATTAGCCGCCGCGTCCAGCCACTCCGGTGGTGGGAGATTACAATGTGGAGGTATCTCGTGCTTGGCTGCCCCGACCGCACCTTCTCCACCAAGCTGATGGATATGGAGATTGATGCCCGGGTCCAGAACCTCCTTGCCCTCAGAGCACATCGGCCTTCTGCTCCAAGCGCAACTTCCCTAAGGGAAGGGGTCGGTAGCCCTTGGGTGAGTCTGTTGGAGCTTGCAGTCGCTCGATTATGTTGATTCCTACTCTTGTGGACTCAATCTGCTCTCATGCTATAGGGTCTTGGATACGTGTGCAATGACCCATGGGGGGTTACCTTGTCGGAGGATGTGGCGAGGTGGGAGGACAACTGTGCTGTGAATGAAAGGTAGCGTGCACAAAAATAGAGGAGGAGACTGAGCAGCACTGCACGGGTGACCGTGGAGGCACGTGGAGAGGAGACCCCATCGGAGTTAGAGTCCTCAGGAAATGGTAGGGAAGAGGAGGACGAGGACGGGGAGGGAGAGATAATCTCCCCTCCTCAGTCTCCACTCCCCAAGAGGCTCCTCTCGCTGGGTGACCTCTTTGGTTGGAGGATGGGGATTCCCGCTAGAGTACGCCAGGCAAAATGCCCCGGGCAGATCCCGACAGGGCGTGTAGCCTACCATCACAGCCCAACCTTGCACTATTATGTTCTTTTTGGTAGGTAGTGTGCAGTTACGTCACCGGCGCACGGGTGGCTCACTTACTCGGTGCCTTGCAGGTTCCCCTGCCTCCAATAGTCGCTGGAGCCGTTGCATCGGTGACTGCGGAACCATCCTCATCAGGCGGTGGAGGTGCGGAGCCCCCATTCAGGATGGCCCATCCATGGTCCTTCCTGCCATTGTCTTCCCAGTACATGCGTTGTGTCGATCTTGATTTTTAGTATTTTGGGTCCCTGGATTTTGATGGAAATGTTGTGCTGATGATAGGAACCGCACCTCATCGACTGCAGAGGTACCGGGCATGGGTGTTGTTCCACAGGGCGCCGTTAGTGCCGGGATGGCAAGCGACAGCATCTCTGGGAGCGATGTCCTGTGTGGTGCTGCCACAACTCCTGGGTCCTCAGTCGCAATGAGCCTAGGGTCGCCCGGTCCATTCTTGCCTGGGTCCTCCGACTGTGTGTCCCCGTCCACCAATTGGAGGCGGGTGGAGGGTGAGGCCCAGCATGCATGCTCGTGAGTTTCTGTTATGGAGCAGTTGCTAGCCTCGGACACGCTAGCCTCGGTCTAGGTTAGTCTTGGGTGGGAACTCTGCTTTTGTGCCTCGGTCTAGGTTAGTCTTGCGTGGGAACTCTGCTTTTGTGCCAATGGCATCTTTTCTATTTACTTATCTTTTCTCATGTCTTTCTCCCACAACTCCTATCCCAGGACAGCGTGAATGTAGCAGCCCTGCATGTTGAGGTTACCTAGATGCGTGAGGCCATTGCTACTGCGGAAGCCGCTCGTGCTATGGCCGTGCTCGCCATTGAGGCTTTGGCCTGGGAGGCCGCCACGGCGTGGGACGGCGCAACCCTCCGCATCAAGGATGGGGAGGACCGAGCTACTCTAGTGGAGAGGGGAGCGCTAGAGCTGGTACCTTGAGTGGAGGGAGAGAACTCTACAGCGCTCGCCTCTGCTCACGATGACACTGAGGGCCTTGTGCAGAAGATCACCCTCCTTGAGAGCGAGCTCATGGAAGAGCGTTGGGACCGTGAGGTGTCCAAGAGGGAACACCGGGAGTGTTTAGACGAGCTCACCCTTCTACAGACTTAGGGCTCGAAGTTGTACCTCACCATCATTGGCCCTCCTTGGGCCAGGCGCCTCTCCGAGGGAATGCAACATGCAACCCTCCGCCATAATGAGATGGTATGGGAGCTTGTCGTGTTCTTGGTAGCAGTGTCCACTGCCACAGAGTTAGTGCTTGGGTGATCACCCAACAACATTGCCCGTGCGGAGGTAGTGGGAGAGTTGGTGGCCGAGCTTTACAGGGTGCAGGGGCACCGCTCAAAACTCGACTGGCCTGCTACGAAGATCTAAAATCTTCTACTTAGTCCACCACCCGGTCGGGCCTGGCTGACCAACCATTTGGAATAGGTTGTCGGGGACCACAGGGTGGAGCTAGACGCATGGCGGGAGGCAGAGGCAAAGTTGGAGGGTTTGTAGTCTTCGATGGTGCGTGTTTGAATCTTGGTGCTGGGCGGCACCGATGAGTCGTCCACCCAAGCGATGTCCATGTCTACGGTAGCAGTGCTGCTCGAGGGTCGGATTGATACCACGACCATTAATGGGGTTCGTTAGGGATCCTGTTCCGTATTGGTGGCCACCGTATAGCACCTCCCAGAGCCGGACGCTGACATGGAGGTACATGGGTTTGGTCGCAGCGCGGGACTAATAGAGGATGAGGTGGACGCTCTTTGGTGGGTCACGTGGTACCGTGTTCTTCATGATAGTT
>VSTD030004616.1:0-10199 GCA_008808055.3 Sporobolus alterniflorus
AACTTGCACCGGCCTGCTTCTACAAAATTAATACTTATTTCAATCACATTGAAACAATCGGGTGGTGAAAATATGAATATTTTAAATCAAGAGAAAAATTAAATACTCACAACCGTATAGTGACAACAGTAGTATGCACGAGCAGCCGTCAATGGGTGTCTAGATTGCTTCACATGGACTTCTTCATCGTGCTCACATCTCGGGATGGGATGAGGTGGAGGAACGAGAGCGTCTTCCATAGTTGCGTTTGGGTAAGATTGTCGTAACCTTCAAAATTCAAATCATACGACATCTCAATAACAATGAACTAAGAACTCTTCATATGTCATATGAAAATTCATCCAACAAATTTATAAACCTATTATACGGCAAATGAAAATTCATATCAATTATTGCAAACTCAACTTACCGTGCTTACCAAATCAGTTACACGACAAATTTCGACATGACAAATAAATAAGTAACAATATCCTTAATCATAACCATGTCGTAAATCAATATTTAGATAATGTGACATATTCTCGATCTCATACCTAAATTGAATCAAAACAAGTCATACATACAACATACTCAACACATGCTAATCACAAATACATTTATTTAATCTCGAATCTCTACCACATGAGGTTATTCAAGCAAAATTTTCAAAATACAAGAAAATGAGACGGTAAAGACGAGTTACGTATCCAAAATGATTGGGATACTAACTCATGAAATCGATTTGTGGCACCACGGGCTTTGATTAGGGAAGAGGAATCAGCAATCGCCAATGGAGCCGCCGCCAAGGTGAGAAAGGAAGAGAAAAAAAGAAAGAATGGAGGAAGAAAGAGGACCGATGTGTCTTGATGGGACAGTCATGCCGATTCAACTGACGCGCGTCATGTCAGACGGAGCGACTCCAGCCGGCATGACTCATTCACGTCATGTGCACTGTCGTAACTCAAGCCTACATGACACCACGTTCACGCTCGGACATGTGATAGCCCCCAAGTCACATCATGTGCACTGACGCGACTCATTCATGAGTCACGACAAATATACTGACGCGACTCAAAAGGTCAGATTAAAAAAAGAAATTTCATCGATTTCATTTCTCAAAATAATATAAAAAGGGTGAAATTAAAAAAAATCGATGAGGCGTGACTGGAGAGAGGGTTTGGTCAGGCTTTTCAGCACCTGTAGGTTGACAAAACTGAGTGCTGCCCTCACGTGAAGTAGTAGCAGCAAACTCTGGCTCTGATGAAGTAGCATGAGGGGAGAGAATCAGACTCTACCTGCCAATTTTTTCAACAATACCTACGCTACGAGGAAGAAGAAAAAGATCGCTCGGATTGGAGATGGGGAAAATAATAAGGGGGCACTGATGATGATGTGTCCATTTTGAATATAGAGATTCTGGATTTTTTTTCTAGCTAGGCTGTTGGTTTGGTGTAGTTTTTTTTAGGTTACTCTATTTTAGAGAATAGATAAAATCAGGAAATTTTAAAAAGATTTTAGCTAGATTGTTGGAGATGCTCTAAGAGCAAATTATGTTTGTTAATCAAAATATATATGAACATCATAATCCCTTAAGTGAAGATATCTCTTGCATTTTATACTCCACACCATCCATGTCTATATATATAAAAAAAACTTAATATAGTATAGAAGTAGAAGGCCGTCACTATATAATATCAAAAAGAAAACTATTTCAAGCACTAACCATTTAAATATTTAATTCTTGACTTTCTATATATAAGAAGTTGACATTTAAATCCCAATCCTACTATACACGACACGAACAAAACTCTTTCACTCCGACAGAACAGTAAGCAGCACCAGTGGCCATTGTTGGCCAGTGCGACCCTATATAGCTCACCAAGACACCAACACGCATCGTCGAGGATGACAGTCGCTATGTTTGCGTACGGACGGACGCGCCAACAACGGCAACGTTTCCAACGTCCTTGCTCTCGATGAACACTGTGGAGGTGCGCAAAAAAAGAATGCACAGCTACTGTCCACTGTCGAATCGATCCAATTTTGTGACTTTTCGGATTGATTTGTTACTGTACCAGCCTGAGCAAATAAACCAATCTCGTATTTTGCCAAACATGTAGCAGTCAAAAAGAAGAATTAAAGCAACAATATGTCTCAAAGGTCAAAGGAGGTGTCAGGAATTGGAGTAACTTCATACGAATGCCGATGTGAGCTTGTCAAATAATCGTGAATTAGCCTGTGTCAATAAAAAGAAAACGGATGTGTACGTACCTCTGTCTGAAAAGAAAACTAAAAACATTTGGAGTGACATTCAAATGGGTAAAACATAGATTAATTAAATTTAATAGATTTGTCTCGTGTATTTAATTTCATAATTAAATTATATTTAGTACTCCTAATTAAAATCTAAATATTAGATGTGACAAAAATAAACTTTAGTATGTAAAACCAAACGGCGCCCTAACTTGCAATTTCTAAGGCCAGTAGCTTCTGACAGCTTGTTTCTAGCGTCAAGCAGGGACGAGATCCCCCTGAAATCCGCGTTGCTTTCTTCACCGGTACCCATACAAAAAGACGGACAAACAAATCAGATCAAACCGGAAGGAAAAAGGTGTTGAAAGAGATGATTGATATGGATGGACTGGACAATGACTCCCAAAATTCTCGCACATTCACGGTGGCTGCAGCGGTCTATCTCATCACTACGCTAGCATTCCCGTGCTGTTACTGCAGTCGCGATCGTGGCTAGCTAGAGAAAGGGCACGGGCTACAAATTTTCTCGTATTGGTATGTGATGCCAATTTGAAACGCATGCACGATCTAGCAAGTTCTTGGTTGTACCAACTCTGTTCGGCTAGTTCATAGAACTATGTTCGCAAAAAAATATTCATAGAATTATGACTGATGAAAAAAATATATGTTAGTGATAACGTTCTGGGCTTCCGTCCACCCATTTTGGGCTGAGAATGGATGGGCCCGAAAACAAACTGGCCTGACGCGAACCACGGAGAAGAACGCAGCCGCTAAAAACTGTGGTTCGAGGAAGAGCAGGCAGTCAGTCGCACCTCCGCCTCCCGACGCATCGATTGGATTCGTGATGAGAGCTACTATCAAGTCCAAAATTTCGAAATGGAGGGATAATCGGTTGTTCAACTGAGCACAGGACCCATGCCCAATGCTAATAACTCTCCAGCTTCGTGGATCGTTTAGGTTCCTCCCCCGCGCGCAAGGTCGTATCAGTTCATTTTTCTAAAAAAATATGGGGATTCCGTTGAACCCTCACACTCACATGCTCTAGTCTAGTGAAGTCCCCCACTGTTTGTTGGTACAATGGGCAGGCCAAGCACTCGCAATAAGAACAAGAGGCCACGAGCCCACGGTTTCATGATCATCTTTCGAAAAGAAAAAGAAAAAAACGATTTCGTAATCGCAGCGTTTGTGGTTCTCCTTTTGGTTTTAATTGTTTTTGCCTACCAACTTCGCAGGAAGAAGCATTCCACACTGGCAGTGTAGCAAAGTGATATACATCGCACTGTAATGTAATCATATCATCTATATAACTATATAAGTATGACTCACTAAATATAGTTATAATTAAATTATCTCTATATGTAAACATGTCACATCATCTTATTATGTGGGTTGTTAGATTTCAATAAAGTCATCTTATCGTAGCCCTTCAAATTTTATATTTGTACAAATATGCCCTTAGATCTTTTGAACTTTTATAATCTAGTCTCTAAATCTTCAAACATTTGTAGTTTTCATCCATAGCTCCGATTTATTTGATTTTTGTACCAAACTTTTTTTGTAGCTATTGGTTTCCTTCTTTTTGTGTTGTTTTTTTTCTCAAATCATAGGAAAATCTGCAGCAACGCGTAAGGTATTCAACTAGTATACCTATATTTCTACGATTCACTACAAGTCATTAATTCTAATTCTCTTAACATACAAGTATGCCATATCATTTCATGTCATGCCATCTTTCTACATTGAAAAATATTTTAAAAAATTAAATGAGCATGCCACACCACATTATGCCACATCATTTTCCTCCATTGAAAAATAATTCTAAAAATTCAAGAAAATCACCTAATGTCACATCACATTTTCTATTGAAAAATAATTCTAAAATTTCAATTAGCATGGCACCACATCACCTCATGTCATATCACCTTTCTCTATTGAAAAAATAACTCTAAAAATTTAAGAAAATCACCTCATGCCACATCACATTTCTCTATTGAAAAATAATTTCTAAAAATTTAAGGAGCATGTCACATCACCTCATTCTACACCGCATTTTTTCATTGAAAAATAATTTTGAAAATTCTAGGAAATCACTTCATCCCACGTCATATTTCTCCATTGAAAAATAATTCAAACAACTCTAGAAAATATATCCTCTATAATTATATAATCGAAGCTCATTAATTGATTTCTCTTGATATGCAAGTGATTCACATCAGCTACCAAATCACCACTACATCATATGCCACATAATTTTGAGTGGTACAAAAAAATTTAAATGATTAATACCACTCACATAACATCCATTTTAAATTTTGTTTTCAGTGTTGTGTTCTACGTGACGACATGAACAAAAATAGATCTTGTTTGCATATATTTTAAAGATTTTTTAAATCAACTTAATTTACTCTCTATTTTCATATGTTTATATATTTGCAATAGGACAAGAGTTATGTGTCACATGAACTAATGAGTCACGTTATGGGATGTGATCACTCTGTTAGCTGAAATGATATGCTTAAATTCGTTTATTGTTTCATGATCCTATTTCTTATATATCTTTAAACATCTTTTTATTGTTAGTACCCTATAATCACGAAGTGAGTGCAATAATATTAGCATTTTAAGTTTGATTATTTTCTGCTTGAATTCAAAATCAACACATGAATTCACATAAATATATGGTATTTTAAAACTCTGTAACATCGCGTGAGGTTATCAACCAGTTACTACTTGGTAGTTAGGTATCGACCGCTGTGTTGTCTGCATTTGTGTAATTTTATCCTGGCTTTTGTTGTGAGATGAGCAAAAAAATTGTGGAGCAATAAGGTCTCTTCTTCCTTTTTTCATTTTGAGATAGGGTTTTGATAGCTTCGATGTTTTTGGCGTACTGGTCATGCCTGGTCTAAGGTATATTGAAAATTAATTTCCTTTCTATAAAAATGAAAAAAAACTATCAAAGCCAAACTAATACCATGTCCAGATCTTTTATTCAATATTAAAATAAAGGAGTATTGACATAGACTTAAAAAAAGAAACTCTTGTTAGAATCTTATATCGGGATCGACTAGGGTTCATGACTAGTAGGGTTTGTGCTTAGAAATTGTGATGAATCTTGAGCCGAAGCTCGTACTGAGAGGGAGAGAGAGAATACCTTAGGGCTTGCGGTAATACTTGAATTGGAGGCGGCGCCAGTATGCTTGTTGTAGAGGAAGAAGACGTGGTGACAGTGAAGCTTCCCGTCGCTACAGCACTATGAGGATTGAACCCATCCTTAGGTGGTCGGTTAGGCTGCAGGTTTGCGCGCCTCTTATTGGCGCTGGTGGCTGGGGGCCACTAGCCCTCAAAATAGGGACGTCCCTCGTCACGGCGAGAGGAGTGGACTTGTACCTCTGACCAAGTTTCGAGCTAGAGATCAAACTCCAACAACACTCTTCCTCGGTGAAAACATCATTTGCAAATTTTCTCATCAAGAGATCAAACTCCAACAACACTCTTCCTCGGTGAAAACATCAATTGCAAATTTTCTCATCAAGAAAGCGTATCAGTCTGGACTTGTTGTCTTTCAGGGTTTATATGCTTCACTGACACAAGGTGGTAAAGTTTCCCATATAATCTACTATTGGACTCCTGAAAGCTATGCTATCAGAATTGGCGCCACACTTCGGTTTGATTAGCAATAGAATTTTTGCTGCATTTTGTCCAGTCAGTGCCGCTGGAGGGACAGAAGGAGAATTGACACAATTCCAAGCTTCAATACAGCAAACTTATGAATGGAATCGTGGCAACATATCATACATTGACCCCGATCAAGCCTGGTTGGAGTGCAGAAGGGACCAGAGCTGGGGCATCCATTTCTGGTGACGAGTTTGGCGCAGCGCTACTGTCCCGGCATAAAATAACGGGCAACCAACCCGCTCTCGAGGAGCCGCGCTTTCTTTCTTGTACAGAAAACGCAGCCGGGTTCGCGTGTGGTTGCAGTACGCGGGTACGACGAGCCGCGTTTGGTGGTCCTTGTCAAACGGCTAGTGCTTGTCTTGGCACAGCTGCGCCGGTTTCCATTGAAAACAGCTGCGCCCCCCGGCTTCTGGCGGACCCGGGCTTACGCCCGCGTGCCGTCTGGCTCTCGTCACTCGTCCCTTTTCGACAGCACTAAGTACTCGTAAGCTACAAGTGGGTTACCGTTACTAATCAATCTTTACACTAGTCAACGACTAGTGGTGCTAGTGTCGTTGTACCGTCCTCTGCACATGCGATGTGTTTAGTTAAAACTTGAACACAGCCGACGAACAGAGTTTTTTTGCAAACTCTGCCAAGCACCGTACCGGTGAGAGATCACAGGGCATATAGAGGCCTAGAGCGGTTGAAAAGGACCGGGCCGAGCTCCCATGTGCATCACCAAAACAGGCACCTCCGGCCATAACTTCATCTTGGGTGACCACACAGCGTGCCCTGCCGACGACTCCTGAATCCGTAACCACACAAGTCGTCGGCAAACCCTTTTACATGAGCCCGTTAACCGTCAAAAGTTCAAAAGATGCCGGCCGGGCAGCTTCTTGGAAACGTCGAGGCGTCCATGCATGATCACGCCTATATACCAGCGTAGGTGCGAATCTTACTGTGTTGTGTACCGATGCAAGCTATGCTGAAAGAACGCAGCAACAGAGAAGGAAAGCTGGCGCACAGCAGTCCTTGTGATTAAGAACAATCGCTCAACTAACAAGGATGCCGTCAAATTTCCGAGCACAGTAAAAAGACTTATGCTCCAGCACATCCGCTGTTCAAAAAGACATCTCCACTTCACCTTTCAGAGGAATTCTCTGCATGCAACCTGCCACACACAAATCCACCATAATATTAATTACGACGAATTGTTATCATTTCGTGAAGTGAAGCAGCAACCCCACAATTACTATCAAATCCATCAGATATGATTGCAATCCGTTCAGTTGAAGGGTCGTCGTGATTAGGGAACAGTGACACGCATCCGTGCAAAAGCAGTGCCCGGGCCACACAAAAGAGGAAAGCAGGTTGCTTGTGGAGAGATGGGAAGCGATTAATTAACTAAAGCCCAGCCACTAGCCATGGTACGTACTACTAACATGCATCAATTAGGTGCCCGGTCGATCTGGTGGTGGAGATATCCCATGCTTAACGCTTCCTGCTTTTTATTGATCGCATGATTTAACTAAGCCCTTCTTTGCTTGTGCTACTGCACCAGCCCGATGATCATCGGTTCATCGCCGCGCCCCGCCCTTCCTTTTATTTATTTATTTATTTATGCTCCCACTTTTTTTTACTTGAGAAATCAATGGGAAAATGACTAAAATACCCCCGACGCCCCCAGCTAATGAAAGAACAACCCTCGTTCCTCCCCCCTTCCTCGCCCGTCGTTATTCCTTTTCCTCGCGCGGCGCTCACCGCCACCACCACCACCACTTTCCTCCGACGCGTCTTGCCTGCCTCTCTCAGCTTCCCCGGCTTAGCCCCACCGGCGACTGCGCCGACGTTGAGCCCACTCCGCCGCCGAGGAGAGATTCCTCTTGTCCCGTAGCACTAGTCCCCTCCCTCAAAGACTCAAAGTGACACCCCCTCCCTCCTACTGGAGCGGCTCTGCTCCGGCGTGAAGCCGGGATCCATCTGGACTTGGTAAGGAATCTCGGGCTTTCTTAGCGCATGTTGTTATAGGTTTTGTTCTGTAGCATTCAGAGTATTTTCTTCGGTCTGAGCTGTTGGGTACCGAGTACTAGGAATCCTGCTTGCTGGGATTGCATTTAGACTTACCATGCACCAATGCACCCTGCCTGTTGTGGTTGCGATCAGACGCCCCAGGCTCTCTCCCTATCTGTGTTTCCAAATCTGAAGTGCGGAAGAGGAATTTTCTGCAGATTTCCGGGAGCTAACAACAGCGGCTCGGCTTCTCCTCCTCCTCCGGGGTGATTTCATCCCAATCGGGGAATGGTATACGTATTGGAAGGGAAATTTTCATCTCTCCGAGAGGGGTGGGGATTGCTATCTCGCCCTATTGCTCGGCCCTCCTCTGCGCACCAATGCACCCTCTCTGTTGTGGATTTGTTTTCTGTATGACCGTAGGACCAGGGCTGCTAGTAGCAGTTTAATTTTTCTGAAGATTTAGTGCTGTTCACCCTTCTCCACGCTTAGCCCTTCTTGAGTCTTGCCTAAACTGTGTCCATTTTGCTACTACCAGACGATTCTGTTGTAGTAAGCAGCAATATATAGGGGTTTTGCTTAGATTTTTTTGGGCGAATTTTGGTACAAGCCCCGTGCATTTTATCTTGAAAAAGAGGAACGTCATGAGGCATCTTTCCCTCAACACTTGACTTCTTGCTCTATGTTTCATCTTGGTATGCCATTGGTAAGCGACATGACCCCTCATCAAATTCGCCCCCATTTTAAATCCGTTTGTGTTTTTTTCTTGAACATACTAACTCCAATGGATTGGAAAACCATACCTGTCTCTTCCATGTTCGTTTCTTCTTCCTTTTCCTTTTGTTCTAATCCTACTCCAGCAATCGAGGCTGAGAGAGACTTTGGACGTGCGCTGTTGCTAATTTTTATGTCAGTCGGATTAGAGACATCGACGCCAAATTAAGTTGGACTATTGAGAAGAAAGATTCGCAATAAGACTGTTATGTGTTTTGATAGCTCCTTCCTAATTTGTAAGAATATCATGAATTTACACGCCAAGGTAGCATCGAAAATAACAAAACTGTGCCCCTTCTGAGATAGATCTCTGAGGCGTGTTCATATCACCAGAACAAATCCCTGCCTAGAAGTTTTTCATGTGTTTATGGCGTAAATCTTGTGCTCAATTGTTTCCCTCCCTTTTATACTGAATTCTAAGGGACCAACATCATATGCTATCAGAAAACCTTCCCTGAATGCTGTTCTTGCACTAAGAACACTTTGGGTTGCATCAAAGCTGTCTCGACCCAGTGCTCGCACTAAAAGACCATTTTTTACATATCACCAGTAATGAAGAAAAAGGAGAATACCTAAGGAAAACATGGTATCTTTTCCTATCAGAAAACAAAAACAAACATGATATCTTAGTGCTGGGGGTGTACACACAGAACTCTCAGTCTCCCACCAATTGAGCTTAATTCTTTACGTTCCAGTAGTAAAGGGTACACAAGTCATGTTAATTATGTTTGAACATTTTGTTCATCGCGATGTTTGGGAGACAGTTAAAATGCACTCAGATACATATGAGCACTTCATTATACACTCAGAATTGTTGCTGTGCCCCATCTTGCAGTCTCTATGTGTGGTAGAAATACGATTTCTCCTTTTCTTTGCATGATTATAAATAGCTTCAATTGAAGTTTGAGTCATTATAGAATATTGGAGAACCAGCATTAATTAACATATTAAATGAATGTATCTGCGCTTACGCTTTGCACATCGTTTCTCTCTCTATTTTGTCACCATGGCCGCTATTTCATAGTTAAATGTAGTTTTCTCGTATTATTGTTTATTTTTTTGCATCTTGCATGCTGGGCAGTACTTTGTGCTTTTGTTATAGTTGTTTTCCAAATATTTTGTTTAGTAGTGGCTGATTTTTTTATTTACCTTTTCTTGATGTATTTGGTTATCAAAAGACTTGTCATCTTAGATATTGATAATGGGTAACTTTTTATTCAGATAGAAATTTGCTCACAGTTATCACTTTTTGGTTTATTTTTTCCTTTTGCGCATTGATTGAGCAATAACAGTACAATAGTCATAATAAGAAGGTAGAAATCCAAGTGAGTTCACTGGTCAACATTTTTTTTAAAATTTGTAGTAGTGGATCCTCTAAAAGCAGATGAGAGCTTTACTTTGTAAAAAGTGTACTTGAATCATTCATATTTCATGTTAGTTCGAATTGGGATAGTCTTTTTAAGAACGTGTTTCCACCCTCCACCATTCTGCAAAGTATCATTCTTTTTCTATATCTTCAATGTGTC
>VSTD030004617.1:0-10199 GCA_008808055.3 Sporobolus alterniflorus
CATATTCATTTGTGTTCAATTTTGTTCATTTTTATAAAAATCCATATTGTCTATTATTTGGTCACTTTGTTGCTGATCTTATATATCATTGTATGTGAAGTGCTCTGTTTGGTAACTCTGGTGGTCACGTGGAAATTTTTCACTTAACTAAAGTCTGTACAACATGAATGTTGATGTATGCAAAAACACAAATGACATTGTAATTCCGTCATTGATGTGTTACCATACATAATCACTCACATCACTTATAGGTTCCATTAATAACGCATTATTATAGACTACGAGTGACTCAGCTATATTCCCAGTCACTCGGCCAATTGTTCTAACAAGATAGATCACTCAGCAAGTTCACTTGACACCCACTCGAGGGGTTCTAACGAGGATTGTTACCATGGATACCACACAAATTGGACTGAGATAGAATGAACATGGAGGACAAATATGAGTCAGCAAATAGGCAAGGTAGTTGATGGCCAAAATTGCAGGAATCACAAAAATTCTGACTGTCAAAAATGTTGTAGGCAATTCCATCTCTATAGCATTGTTTGATTTGTAAAATAGCAACATTTTCCTATGAAATCAATGACTTGGATCCGTTAACTCAAAACTGTGATTATCCAATATACACATGGATGACATCACCGAGACCATTGCTACTGAGTGTCACAGTGGCAAAGGGCAGTTGACTTCATCGCACAGAATCAAACTTTAGTCCCACCTATGAGCCTAATGTGTCTAGTATATTTACGAAATATTTGGGACATATCTGAGTCAACTGAAATTAATTGCTTCAAAGTGTAGGCACTAATTCTATGTTAGTATGAGGCCACACCTTTACCGATAAAGAGCATAAGGTAAAAAAATGATGATCCGACATGATTTCAGTCGTGCAGTACTTAATTCAATTTATAACAAAAGGCAAACATGGAGGAAGACATTAGAAATGTTTACAGACATGAAAATGCAATGTTAATAGTTGCCCCACTCCTAATCCATATGCACCGGGACCATGTCTACAATATGGTCAGCTTCCAAAGCAGAGTCCTCCATGAGCTTCAAGTCATCCTCCTCGGTACAGCTCACTGCAAAGCCATCACCCGTTGTGTCCAAGACGGCTTGGGGGTAGTGGGACTTGAGAACACTGAGGGTTAAACTCGCTGCCTGCTTCATGTTACCAATAATTACCTCCCGACACGGATTCGGTAGGCCATCAAGCAGTTGAGGGGGTTAGGCATCTAATGAGGAGTCATTGGGGTAGAAGAACAATATAACTTTATTCACCATCGCCTTCAAGGTGTTAATCTGGGCATTAGATTCTGTGAGTCAAATCGGGATTAGTAATATTTATATTTTTATAAGTGAAAATACAAGACACAGGCGGCAAAGGGGATGATAGCTTACCTTCTAGTTTCTTAGTAAGTGGGCAATTATGACTCTTGTAGTCATCATTGGCTTTGGTAGTTTGTTCCAAAGATAATCCTTTGTTGCAGAGTTCATTAAGGCCATCCAGGACCTTTTCTTCTAAAGCAGGGATTTGGGCGGTGAATTTATCTAACGTTTGCTTCAGATTGCCAATTGCCCGGATATGGGTATGGACTTCTACTTGAGCTTCTTGTCTCGTAGTCTTCACATTCACCAGTTTGGATTTTAGGAATGCAAGGTACCTGGCAGCTGAGTCCTTGTCTCTAGCCTCGACACCGAGTGTTGTAAGCTGTTCCATGTAGACTGCAAAGCAAAAGGGGAGGGGAATTCTAGGCCAGTCCACAACATTGTTCTGGCATTCTTGGATTTACAACTTACTGTCATGGATTTACAACTGAATTGATAGTAGGGGTGCTCGCAGATGCAAAGAACAATGGAACGTGAGGGACACGACAATTTTTAAACAGGTTTAGGCCTCCCGAAGGATAATAGCCCTACGTCCTATGTTCTTGTATTGATCATGGCAATTGGTGTTGTGTTGTAGAAGTTGTCGGACTCATCCTGACTTGTCCTCTAGGGGTGCCTCTACCCCTCCTTTTATATCTAAGAGGGGTGAGGTTACAAGAAAGGTAACTGAGTTGGTTACAACTTGATCCCAATCAGGACTCTATCTCTACTTGCCTATTTTACATATATTTTTATATATATAATTATCTACACCTTGGGGAGCACGCCATGGTCCTTTAGAATCTCCTAGATGGTGGGCTGAGTCATAGCAGACCCTTCTCTAGGCCTTCCAAGTCCATGCGAGGTTGTACCTAGGGTACCAATCCTTGTTAGCAGCTCCCAGGTGCTTGGCAAGTGAGTAGACGCTAGGTGATATGGATTTTCTTTGTCCGTGACAAATTTGCCGAGTGCTCAATTTTAGGAACTAAGTACTGTGGGATGAACCTGTCTAAAAACCCTCACGGCTCTTCTTTTAGCAGGAACATCGCACCGCCTCCAAGATGACTCAGTAGCACCATCGCCAGCACAAGTTGGCATCTACATTGCGTCGCAGCCAAGTAGCATCGGCAGCACCATCGCCAGCATGAGTTGACATCTACTTCACACCACTGCCAACATTGGCTCGATAGCGATGTCATTAGCAGGACTCAGGGGCTCGGCGCGTACTTCCCTGACTAGCGATCTGACTCAGAGGTCCAACCGACGGCCCAACTCGGGTACATTTCTACCTTCATCATCGACCTCAACTCGAGGTGAGCATGTCATCACCACAGTGATATGGGACACTACGCCGAACCAGCTAAGTCATTTCTTAGTTGTATTTTATTCTGAGTTAATATATCAATTTACTTTCAACTGGTTAATGTACTACCTCTAGTATAATAACTAGTCGGGGGTTACATGTATCATGCTATACTGCTCCTATTTTTTAACTGCATGTCAGTTCTTTTAATTTTTATTTACTACTTATGCACGATATTATTTTTATATGCGTATGAGTCAGGTGACAAGTTCACATTTTCCTAAGTACTTTTGTGACACATATTCCGAGTATATCACACCATGCCTGATAATGACCTATGCCACATCCAATGCTATGCGGGTCCACCTCTGTGGCCATGCACCCTACGCTCGCGTGCTATGGTCTAGTCCAGTTGACTAGATAATGCTACGATTGGCTCACAAGAGGAAATTGGCCTACCATTCATCTTATTCAGAACAATGGATAATTTTTTATATCATATAATACCTACTATACATTCTTATAATGCACGTATATCACGACTCCGGTCGTATACGTGACTTTGGTTGTATGCCCGACTCTGGTTGTATGCCCGACTCCGGTTGAAAGATATGACTCCAGGTCGTATATCCTGATTGCGGTCACACTTACCGACTCCGATCAATGTCACGACGTTGGTCGTCTCTACTGACTCTGGTCACGCATCATGACTCGGGTCGATGAGCGTGCCGCATGTATTACCACCTCAGCTGTGAAAGACTTCTCATGGCCGGGCTAGATGACTGCAACATCTTACATTCTGGACACATAGTCGGAAACAGACTAGGAGGGATGCATGACTCGATCAGCATTCAAAACCTCATATCACACATCTTCGCATGCAGCAGTAGTCTGGCCATGAGCCGCGTGACCAAAGAGTACTCGGTACCAAACAACCCTGGAGGATCAAGGTCTTGGAATGTCCGGTCTAGCGAGCTTAGGCTCCATGCCGCACGACCATGGCACTACGAACTGGTCATATCCGTGGAAAACCTTTGGCTCGATAAATTGAGCAAGGCCTTGATCTGGGTCTTCAAAGGCCTCTTATGCTCTATGAACTCGGCACATGATGCCCATAGTCTTGAGCACTAGGCTGGGAACCACCTGGTGAAAAATCCAGACTACCCGAGCGGGCTGGTGTATATGATTCATAGGCATGACAGCTTCGAATGTCTGAGTCGAAGAGACTATGTAGACACTAAGTCTTGGCTAGCCTGTGAGAAAAACCCTTAATCAACACACTGAGTAATGTCAGGTTCTTGCCATAGGGAGACATCCCTACGCTATGATATTTCCTTGCTATCACTCGGCTACATGATAACACAGATATCCGGCTTCTTCACAATGCGACAACACCTCGGTGCTAAGATTTCGGGGGCTGCGTAACCTTACCATAGCCAGTACAACCTTGAGTAGTAGTGCCATCACTGGCATGACTCGGCAGCATTGTTTGCAGCATGACTCAGCATCTAATCGCACCGTGGACAAGTCGCCGTGCATGTGCCGTCGCCAGCATGACTCGGCAGCACTGTCGCTAGCATGGCCTGACATCTATATCACGTCATGGCCAGGTCACCTTGGCAGCATCATCGCCATCATGACTCAACAACATTGTTGCCAGCATGATGCGACATCTACATCGCGCCATGGCCAAGTCACCTCGGTAACGCCATCGCCAGCATGACTCAACAGCATTGTAGCTAGCATGACTCGACATCTAAATGGCATCGTGGCCGAGTCGCCTTGGCAGCGCCATCGCCAACATGACTTGATAGCACTGTCACCAGCATGACCCAGCACCTACATCACTCCATGACCAATGTTGCCTCGACAGCATCATTGCCAGCAGGACTCGGCAGCACCATCATCGGCATGACTCAGCAGCACCGTCTCTAGCATGACTCATAATTGACATCACATGATGGTTTGATCATCAACATCAACAATATAAGGCTTTAGAGACAAGCAGACATGCTGCTAGCTCATACTGGTACTATTCACCATTATGTTTGGTTCCAGGGCAATGCAAGCGTCCTGATGCACTACTTGGCACCTTCATGATGCATCTACATTTCGAGGACTCACGTTTGAAGATTTAAACTCAAGACTCCCAAGTTAAATTCTCCGAAAGATTTAATTCGAGAGTCGGGGGCTATACATAATAGGTGCACATATACGGTGCCCCTATTCGATAAATTCAGTGAAATGGTGTTGGCGGTCATAAAATGCATATATTTACCGCCAGCATACCTACATTTCATTCAAGATATAGAAGGTATGTGCTTATTACTAACGAGATCCACAAGTTTTGCTGATCTACCATTTCAGGAACATCGGACGATGGAAAAGCATCATATGGACTAAAATTCATGCATATCTTCATTATGTCCAAAAGAAGGCATATCCACAGACAATATGATACGAGGAAATGATGTGGCACAAAGCACGGGCTCAACTGAGCCAAGGTGTGGCCGGCTGGCCGACCATGTGTTGGTGCATTTCCAAAAACCATTTTATCCACGTGTCCATCAGAGGCGGTGCTCAAGGTATCCAATGCCCAAAGGCGGAGCAAGGAGGAAACTTGGCAGCCCGACCGAGTTGCATGGCCAGTCAGCCTGACAAGTGGGCCCCACGCGTCCAATCTTCGGCCACAGCGCCGGCTTACTCCTCCTATAAATACCATGGTGCTCCCCTGGCAGAATGTATGAAGAGAGTAAAGTTTAGCCCCCTATAGTTCTCCCAAGTTCATTCTTGTAGAGTAGAGAGAGAGGTGAGGTTCTAAAGGTCGGAGGACTTCCTGGCTTGTCGAAAGTCCTCGGAGTAGCTCGAGCGTGAAAGCTCTGCTAGAATCTGTTCGGGTTTGATGGAGATTTCCGTGCTCTAGTTCGATCGAGTGCGGAAGCTCTATCATAATTCTCTAAATTCTAACAGAGAGATGACTCTCGAGTCCCTCTGGTATATCGGGATCCTGGCTCATCGGGATACCCGTGACATTACCTCAGAATGGGTGATTTACAAATCATAGTAAGTTATTCATTCACTTCTCTTATGTTATTTGTGCATTTACATACCGTATAGTAGAATTGTTGTTTGTCTTATCGTATATACAGTCCCGTGTTTGAGGATCAATCGAGTATAGTGGAGCCCAGTGTGGGAACTATTACTTTATCCCTCGGAGCTTAACTGCTTTGATCTGGCGGAAGATCCTAGATAGTGCAGTCGATGTGGTGTCGGAGGCATTGTCTATGCACATGGCGCCCCAGCCATACTATTGTGATACCTGCAAGAGTGACAGTCTTGTTAGGGCTTCATAATCCACCACGTAGATGGACCGGTATGGTGGGCCACTCCCTACCTCACTTCACTATAGCCCCTTGTGTGGATTCCTTGTTGTACTATAGGTCGATCAGGCGTCCTAAGTTAAACTTAGCTTTTCTTTCACCAAAGTTATCATGTGGTATAGATATAGTGCTAGTCTACCTCTGTCCCTTATATTTGATGACCCTACGAATACGCTTGCGGATTATTCTGTTTGGTTTAAGGACCGCCAACATGCTTTCTGGGGCCACTGTCGGGGAGAGCTCTGCTAGATTAGTATCTTTATCTTAATCCATCTTTTATATCTAAAAAATTTGTTGTAGTAGAATAGATATGGTTTGCACCCCTATCTATAGTTTTTCAACTCTGGAGGGGAAGTATCTAGAGCCAGCTACTTCATCACACCCTATCAAAGTTGAGGGATATGAGATTCACCCGAATTTCATATCCTTGTTCAGATAGTTGAATTTTGCTGGAGGTTTGGACGAAAATCCATACAAGCATCTGCAAGATTTTGAGGAGATATGTGCCACCCTCATGACATCAGGAATGAATCATCAGTCACTCAAGTGGAAAGCCTTTTCATTTTTGCTAATAGGATGGGCAAAGCAGTAGTACAAGCTCCATGTTAGCAATTGTCATGTTAGTTGTGTTATCTTAAAAGATCAGTTCTGTTTCACCTTCTTCCCATTGTCCAAGATTATTGATCTTCGTAATGAAGTTCATAATTTTGCTCAAAAGGAAGGAGAGAGTTTGGAGCAGCTTGGTCCACATACTTTCAACTTGCTTTATTAGGTCCAGAGTTATCTATCCTAGATGCTATCTTTAGGCAGCATTTTGTGCACAGGTTAGGTGCATAATCCACTAAATATCTGGATATGACTTCTAGGGGAGTTTTTGTTCATTGCATTGTTGAAGAGGGGAAGTCGATCTTGGATAGAATCCATTCGGTCACTTCGCTTGAGGATCTAAAAATCGAAGCTTCGCTAATTTTTGAGGATGGGCTGATGATCACTTATCTGGATGCCTCAGATATCTCAGCCTTACCTGCAAGGGAAGGATTGCTTCAACTCACTGCACCGGGAATAGGCTCCGAAAACAAAATTGAAGACCCCACTCCATTTCCCTTGTCAATCGAAGAAGATTATTTTGATGATGACTCATCAAAGGCCCCCACCTATGACATAAAGGATCTCAAATTTTAGCCTGCTAGACAAGACCTGGAGGAACTCCTAGCTTCCAAGGAAAACTCTGATGCCAAATAAGTCTAATGTTGCTTGCAAGGTTCTTTGTTTCAGATGGTTTGCTATGATCCAAGAGAGGGATTGAACATTTTGCTATTGGATGAAGCATCCAACATTGATATGCGGTCACCTGTACCAACAACTAAGACTTTACAGTGGCAGCCAGGACAGAACCTGCAATGCAAGGGAGTGGTTCCCATTACCACAACAATCAAGGGGAGTAAGATGTGCTTGGAGTACCACATCTTTCATCACCCTAGTTCGACCTCCCCCTAGTTGGAGTCCCTCTCCACCCATTGCTTAGAGGAGCCGATGATGGTGAGTGTCTAAATATGGTGGTAGGTCAGCAAGAATTCTCAACTAGTTTCACCCGCACTGTTAATCATGCGGCCGAGGATGAACTAGGAGATGAACTCCTTCTTCAAGTGATGGTAACCACTCTAGAAGAGGAATAAGCACAGCCATGCATAGACAATATTGCTGACTACCTCAGTTTGGCAGAAGAAGAGGTAGAATTTCAGGACCTGGAGCAAGAGGTCAAGCCTGAAACCTCTCCTGTTGAGCTCAGGTAGCTGCCACAGGGACTGCAGTATGTCTTCTTGAATGGTGATCGTGTGACCCCAGGCATCATTAGTGACAAGCTATCCGATAATGAAACTGGAAGGCTAGTTGCTACACTGGAGAAGTATCAGTTAGTCATTGGCTATTCTCTCAAGGATATGAAGGGAATTAGCCTGAGCCTTTGCACTCATCGCATTCCCATGGTGCAAGAACATAAGCCTGTCCGTGAGCATCAGCGACAGCTAAATAATGTGATGAGGGAGGTAGTAAAGAAGGAGGTGTTGAAACCACATAAGGCTGGAGTTATCTATCCTATTTCTGATAGTGAATGGGTCAGTCCAGTAAAAGTGGTGCAAAAGAAGGGTGGAATGACGGTTATCCATAATAAGAAAAATCAACTCATTCCTTAGCAGACTGTCACCGGTTGGCGGATGTGCATCAATTAATGAAAGCTCAACAAAGCTACTCAGAAAGATCATTTCCTGCTACCCTTCATTGATGAAATGCTAAAGAGGTTGGCTAACCACTCCTTCTGCTACCTAGAATGTAGGGAAAAGGCTTATCACAGTGCCAAGTTATATAAAGAATGAACCAAAAGATGGCATGACAAGCGACTCAAGACCAAGCAATTCAAGCCGGGAGGAAAGGTACTTCTCTTAAACTCTCGTGTTCATTTATTTGGTCATGGTAAGCTTCATAGTAAGTGGGAAGGCCCCTACTTAGTACTGCATGACGTGGATCATGACGCAGTCACCCTCCAGTGCGATGATCGGGATACATTCAAGGCTAATAACCAACGCCTTAAATTATTCCTTGAGCCGAATCCCCGGGATTTCGAGGAAGTGGATGTCCTCGATTTTGTCAAGTTAGAAGGATTACATCCACCGGTTGTGTGACCTAAATAGCGTACTTATCCCAAGACTAGGATTTCCCTTTTCCAAAATTTTCTTTTCTAAATTTTCTTTCCAAATTTCCAAAATCGGGGTAGGAGTGAATTGAGTGATTTACAAAGGAATTTTGGGAAAACCCCCAAAGTTTTTTGGTACAAAGTGTGGCCGGCCGGGCACACTTGTTGGCCACCCGGCCTGCCCGTGGTCCCTTTTTGACTAGGTCTTTTCTTGTTCAATTCTACTCGTTGAGAGATCAACGTTCATATTATGGAATGGTAAAATTCCGAGGAAAATAGGGGTTCTCTCCCTTTAAATTCCCCAACTCATCTCATTCTCCCTCACTTCTCTTCCAAAGCTCTTGTTCATCCTCTCCCCTACCATGGATCCCTTCAATGCTCTATCCACTACTGCCGCCGCAAGGAAGATCCCACCGTTGACAGAGCCATCGCCTGCCAAGGTCATGTCATGTGCATTGATCGCATCGACAGACCTACAAAAGGACTTAGATGCTGCAAAGGAGGTCACTGGAGGAGCCAGCACACCATCGATGAAGATGGCCGGCCAATTCCCCTGGCTGGCCAACCATGGTCCATGGCCAATCGGTCCCCTGTGATGAGGGCCGATCACCTCCAGTTTGCCAAGGTTCACCCTATACCTGAGGCCGTGGAATGCGCCCGACTCATGCTTTTTCCCCCCATCTGATGATTGGGAAGGAGCACCGATCGGTCATGCCTACACATCCTAATACGGGGATCCTCACTCTAAGGAAGGTGACCATCTGAGTACAACTTGTGGTCCCTTCGAGTAGCAGTGACGATGACCTCCCATTGTTGAAGCATGACGCCCGGGTTGATCTCAACCCTGGTGGCACGAGGATCTGCTACACCCTGGAGCCTGCTCTCATGTCCGACTCACCTCAGTTGAGTCCTTCACCCAACATCATGTCGGGGCAGCGGGTTGGAGTGGGGTGCGGCAAGGTGTTGATTCCTAACCCTAAGTGTAATTGGAAAGGCCACACCGAGTCGGCCTCATCAAACCCGACACCAAGGGTGCAGCAACGTCGTCCTCCTCCAAAGATCCGCGGTCTGCCCGAAATGATGGAGTTCATAGATGATGACATGGAGGAGGAGAAGGAGGAGCTCTCCGATGAGCTCGTGGCATCCCTAAAGCAGAAAATCACTGCTTTAGAGGAGCAAGTCGTCGAGTTGCACCTAGTGGTTTATGACCAACAGGACGACTTCGGTGTACTTTGCAAAGCAAACACAAGCAAGTTGAAGTGCTTCGCCAAGGCTTTAGATGACCCATCACTCTACACTGCTCCATCTCCATAGGGTAGCCTTAGAGAAGTTTGGAAATAATAAGGGCACTAGGATTAGATCATGCCTTAGTAGTGTAATTTTCCCCTTTTTATCAAAAAATAATAAAAATGGCTCTCTATCTTTATTGTTCAAAATTGAAAGTTGGAAGCAAATATCT
>VSTD030004618.1:0-10198 GCA_008808055.3 Sporobolus alterniflorus
GAGGTATGATGCATGAAAGAAGGATTACAAAGAATCCTGGCTACAGTTGGATCGACAGTTAGAACTGAAAACAATTATTATGTCGATGGATTGCGGAAGTACCTCTCACATGCATCTCTCAGTCTCCATTTGGTTGATCCACATTGGTTTTGGTTCTTTGATGGATAGTTTGCCCCTAACCAAAAAGGGTAAGAACTATTTATGCTGCTAAATTAAGTGCTTCTGATAATGTGTAATGGGGAGGGATAGGATAATTAGACCTTATGTTGTGCCTAGAGCTTGAGAAATATTGGGGGATTATTTCTTCATTGATTGATTGCTTACAATTGACTACCGTACCTCTGATTATGTAGAGGTAGAGTCGGCACTAATCCTAACTAACCTTACTTGAGGGCTAATTAAGGGCTGTGCTACAGTACTTGTGAAGCCACAGTGCTCCGTACTGCTACAGTATCGTGGCCTAAAGGCCAGCCCATAACATAATGTTATTCCTTTCTGATCGTTCTCTGTTTTTTTTCCATCTTTCTGTCTTGCACTTACATATGATTTATTAAACTTTCAGAGGTACATAAAAAAACACTAGTTCGCTCTTTTGTTGTTCTGTGCTTGTTTTGTGATGGTGTCGAGCACAGGATAACATATAGAATTAAACTCATGTTTTCTCATAAATGGGGATTTTCAGTTTTAAAAGCTTAATTGTATGAGATGGATTATAGTCTTGTTACCATATATATGAAGAGAGTCTGCCGTCCCTGCTTTTTGAAAGCTCTATCTATTCCCTCTATTTTGCTTACCTTCTTTTTGGAGATTGACACAATTTCTACTTCTGGTTAATATCTTCAACCATTTTAAAAAGGTATGTTAGTAAAAATTGTTAGAGAATACTTGTATTAGGGGCTCCTTGGGCTGCGTGTGTATAGGGCTGTTGGGCATTGTGTGGGGAGAGGCCCACCCCCTAGATTATATAAATGTAATCCTTCTCTTGGAATCAATTAAGCAGCCTTTTACCCTAATCTGACATGGTATCAGAGCTAGAGGTCTCGAGTTCGAATCCTGACGGACGTGATTTATCAAAATAGATTGCAGCCGACTCTCCTATTACACGATTACGTCCTACAGGAGCTGCACGTGAGGGGGAGTGTTGAACTATAAGTAAAATGCCCACCTTCTCTCATTAGCTTAAGCTTTTGGGTGCGACTGGTCCGTGCAGAGTAGGTAATATGGTATCAGACAGGTTCCACCAACCCTAGGCCCGACCTCTTACCTCTCAATCGAAACAGAGCCGCCGCTGGGCCCACCTCGTCGGTGGCGCCCAGATCCGCTCGGCGCCGCCTGGATCAACCCCCCACGTCGAGTCTCCCTCGACCACCTTCTCTTGGTGTAGGCGTCACCGTCTCGTGCGCCGTTGGCCCTCCTCACCAGATTCGGTCCCCCGTGTTGCTCTGACCGTATCCCGCGACTCTACCGCTGCTCCGCAGCGTCGCAGCTACCCTAACCACTGCCACCGGCGCAACTGTTTCTCCTCCACGACCTCAAGCTCGCAGCGCCCCGACGATGGCTCCACCACCACTTTAGTCTTCAACGATTGTATCTTGCCGCCACCTCGACCTCGATCTCCTTTTCACCCTGAGCCCACCCTCTTCGCCTCCTACTTAATTTCGGCCTCAACTTCATCTGGCCCAACTTCACCGACCAACTCCAACAACAGGACGCTGACCCAGTTCCAGCAGTAGGACGCTAGCCTAGTTCTAGGAGCAGCTCCGGCCTGCCGTGGCCTAGATACTCTAGCAGATCTGACTTGCTCTTGTGCGGCTGCCTGCTCCTGTTCAGTGCCCCGATCTGGTTCGCTAGAGGCGATCTAGCCCAGATTCCCTACCCGCATCGATCCAAGTCTTCGACATGGCGACTCCTCCAGCCATCGATGTCATCGTCGTCGCTTCAACTGCTATTGGCGTCGCTACGACGGACTTGGTTGCGGCCATCGCCACTGTCCAGGCCACTGCCGCCTCCCATGAGCATGCCGTGGGCGTCGCCACCGCTGCGTGCCCCTGCTCTCCAGCCGACTTGTCCCTCTCTGCTGCCGTCGCAAGCGCCCCTATAGGCTATGTCGTGGGTGCTCCCTCGAGAGCTGCCTTGCGCAACATTGGCACCTTGGCCACTCTAGCAGCTGCGAGCGTCGCTGCTAGCACCGCTCGGGGGCTGTCTCTCTGGTAGACTTCGTCGCTGCCCTCGCTGTCATCCAGGTCGTTGCTCTCGTGCGACCGCAGGTGCGGCCTAGTGCAGCTGATGCGGCCGCCGTCGTGGATCTCCCTCCAGACGTGGACGTGGTGGGTGCTACCCTCGACACTTCTTCGTTCGGTAGCCCCAGCCGTGGTGGCGGCAGTGGTGGCGACTGTCGCCTCCACAACCGCCGCTCCAGCAGCACTACGTCGAGCGACAATGGGTAGCACTCCTTGGGTCGTACTGCCCGTCCTTCTACGACCCATACATGGGTGGAGCGCCATACTGGCCGATGCAGCAGGCCTTCCTCACCGCACCTCAGTACGGTTCTTCGAGGCAGCAGGCGGGACCTACGTTCACACCTCCTCTAGCGCCCCTGCCTCAGCCGTCGTCGACACAATGGTTCCGGGAGTGGGACCCGCAGTCACTCGCTGGCTGCTTCAGCTCGACGGTGTTTGCACCTCCCACACCCATGACCAACTGGGTGGTAGACTTCGACGCCACCAACCACACCACACCCTACCCTGATCACATCTACTCTCCTTGACCACCTTCATTTGCTCACCCTTCCTCCATCGTTGTTGGTAATGGTTCTGTTCTACCCGTCACCTTAGTAGGTGACTTGGTGCTTTCGGGACCGTTTTACCTCAACGATGTCCTGGTCACCCCTGACTTTGTCTAGAGTCTTCTCTCTATTTGTCGATTCACCACTGATAACTCTTGCTCCATCGAGTTTCACCCTTTTGGCCCGCCTGTGAAAGACATCGCCACCAGGCATGTTCTCACCAGGTACGACAGCACCGACACACCCTACACACTACCCCTTCCTACCTCACCCACACCTCCCCCACGTGCTATCTCGTACGCCTTGGCTGTTGCCGCTTCCTCTGCTACCTAGCATCGTCGCCTCGGTCACCCTGACCCTGATGTCCTCTTCAAGTTGTTGAGCAGCTCGGTCATCTCCTGCCCTTGAGACAGAGATGGTTTCTTGTGTCATGCCTGTCAAATTGGTTAGCATGTTCGATTGTGCTTTCCCACCTCCTCGTCTTGGGTCGTTCGACCATTTGACCTCGTACATTGTGACCCCTGGACATCCCCTGTTCTGAGTGTATCTAGTTACAAGTATTAGCTGGTAATCCTAGATGACTGCACCCACTACTTGTGGACCTTTTCGGGTCATCCTAGATGACTGCGCCCACTACTTGTGGACCTTTTCACTGCACCAAAAGTCTGACACCTTCCCCACCCTCTCTCACTTCTTCACCTTTGTGTCCACACAGTTTGGCTGCACCATCTGGAGCGTCCAGTGCAATAATGGACGTGAGTTTGACAACTCCTCTCACACTTTCTTCCTCTCTCACGGTGTCCAGCTTCGAATGTCATGTCCCTATACGTCCCCGCAGAACGGCAAGGCCGAGCGTATAATTTGTACCACCAATGATGTCATGCCCTCCTTGCTGTTCCATGCTTCCCTTCTAGCCCGATACTGGGCTAAGAGCCTTCACGCTTCCACCTACCTTCTCAACATCCTACCCACTAAGGCAATATTAGTTCCCTCCACTCACTTTGCCCTTTTCGCCATCACTGCTCCCCATAAGCTCACCCTCTGTTCTTATCGGTGCGTCTTCCTCGGGTACTCCTCTGAGCACAAGGGGTACCAGTGTCTCAATTTCGACACAAACCGCTTTTTGGTCTCTCGACACGTCATCTACGATGAGTCATCCTTCCCCGTTGCCTCCTCCCGACGAGTTGGGCTCCCTCTTCTCGTCCATTCCTACGGTTTCACTGATCGTTCCACCTCACCCTTCCTCTGTTTCAGGTACCCCGGCGCCCCCAACCGCGCCACGCGCGGCACTGGCGCCTCCGCCCACATCACGAGTGGCCTCGACCCCTCTGCCCATGCCACACACGACACTGATGTCTTTGTCCGCACCGGTGCCCACGCCCGTGGCATGCGCGGCCCTGTCACCACCGACCGTGCCATGAGTGGCACCAGCATCCTTGTTGGCATCCCGTCCGTGCCACACGCGTCCTCAACTTCACGCTTTGCCCAGGACCCCTTGGTGTACCAACGCCGACATCCGCCCCTCGTGCCAGAGCACTCCCACGTCAGGCCGCCTATCTACCACCCCGTCACCGTGGCATGTGGCCCCGCAGCACCCACTTGATGGTCACCCGTCGTGCTGCCGGGGTCACCAAGCCCGTGGATCGTCTATAGATCTCCGCCGCCGCTGCTCCCCCGATGCTGTCTCCAATCCTGACCTCTGCCCGTAGCACGCTCAGGGACACCAACTGGCATCGTGCTATGCAGGAGTACGAGGCCTTGCTGTCCAACAGCACATGGGATTTGGTCCCCGGCCACATGGGACTTGGTCCCCGGCCCCCTGGGGCCAATGTCACCACCGACAAGTGGATCTTTAAGCACAAACTCAAAGCAGACGACTCTCTAGACCATTACAATGGTGGTTGGGTCCTCCGGGGGTTCACCCAGCGCCCTGGGGTGGACTATGATGAGACCTTCAGCCCTGTCGTCAATCCTGCCACTGTTCGGACTGTGCTGACACTGGCTATCTCCAGGGGTTGGCCCATGCACCAGCTCGACGTCAAGAACGCCTTCCTCCACGACACACTCTCTGAGACGGTCTACTGCTCTCAGCCTATCAGCTTTGTTGACCCTGCTCACCCTCAATTGGTGTGCCGACTCAACAAGTCCCTCTACGACCTGAAGCAGGTGCGCGAGCGTGGTACCACTGCATCGCTGCCCACTTGGTCTCATTGGGCTTCGTGGAGGCCAAGTCGAACACCTCGTTGTTCGTCTACCGTCGTGACGCCGACACTGCTTATCTGTTGTTCTATGTCGATGACATCGTCCTCACCGTCTCGAGCCTGGAGCTTCTCCAGCATACCACTACAGCTCTCTAGCAGCAGTTCGCGATGATGGACCTCGGCCCTTTCCACCACTTCCTCGGCGTCTCAGTGGAGCAGCGGCCTGACGACCTCTTCCTTCACCAGCGCCAGTATGCTCAGGACATCCTTGAGCATGCTAGCATGACTGACTACAAGCCCTGCACCACGTCGGTCGACACTCAGGCCAAGGTCTCTTCCGACATGGGGCCCTCGTCAGCGACTCGACTGCCTACCGTAGTCTGATCGGGGCTCTCTAGTACCTCACCTTCACCAGGCCTGACATCTCCTATGTAGTCCAGGTATTTCTCCACATGCATGATCCTCGTGAGCCCCATCTCACGACCGCGAAGCGCATCCTCCATCACATCTAGGGCACCCTCGACCACGTTCTGCTCCTTCGCCGTGCCTCTACGTCGGACCTCGTCATCTACACTGAAGCTGAGTGGGCCGGTTGTCCTGACATTCGCCGGTCCACTTCGGGCTACGTAGTGTTCCTGGGTGACAACATCGTCTTCTGGTCCTCGAAGCATCAGAACGTCGCCTGTCTGACAAAATCAACTTACTTTCCTCACTGAAATTATGACACCCATTTCGAACCCCTTTATTTTTTATAGTTAATATGTGTTGAAAAAAAGTGAAATGGTGCAATGAAACTAAAAAATATCTTTACTAAACATGTGGAATGAAAACACCATCCTTGTGGACAAACGACACTACTGCAGGTTTTATCCTGGGACAGCTGATGCATTGAAATTTTCGAGCTGTGAAGTTTACATAGTCACGACAAAGCAGGTTTGTATTCAAAATTTAGCCACTATTCACTTTTACCTTTTCTAGTTCTTTGTTGACATGTATTCTACTCATGTTTATAGTTTCTGTTTTTAAATACATATTCATGAACAACTGAATGATACTGTAAGATACTCCCTCCATTCTGATATTGTTGTCTTTAGGACAAATGAATTAGAATTGCTGTTCTAAGTCCTAACTACAACAATTTCAGAGCGGAGGGAGTATATGGAAGATATTTGGTTAAAGCGTTAAAACAATGCAAAGTTGTTTTAACCATGTCTCATTAGTTAGGTCAGAATGCTTATCTTATTGATAAACATTTGGTTGTCTTCCATTCCAGAGCAGATTTGCTGAAGCACTACTGAGAGAATTGGCTGGAATGGATTTTTTCCTCTGAGAGGATATATGGCCTTGGCACTGGGTTAGTAGGGCACTTATTTTCTTCTTCACCTATCAAGGATTTCCATTACTGAATCTATGAGTTAATCATGCTTCAGTCCAAAGGTAAAAGTTATCCAACAGCTGCAGCAAATGCCACAGCACCAAGGCCTAACATTTCAGTGAGTCCCCATTTGTCACCTTATTAATCTTTTTGCATCATATACTGCCTCCCTTAATGTAGTTGTGGGAAACAATGTGTAGTTATCGTTTCTGTAATCACTTATTTAATGACATGTTTACAATGAGCATGGGAATCGGATGAAGCAATTCTGTACACATTGTCCAGGTTAATTACAACTAGAATAGATTTGTGCTCATGTCAAAATCTCTGTTCTTTGTTCAAATTATGTGGACTTTATAGTACCATAAATTCAAAAAACAAAGAATAACCATTGTTTCCTTGTATTATTTGTCATGTCTGACAGTTTTGTTGAGGACCGTCTTGCAACTTTGAAGGATGTGATGAATGAACCAGCACTGGACAAATGGAGCCTCTACTTGGGTAAGTCATGTTCTGATTAAGCCCCAGTATTGACCACAGTCAAATCTAATTTGTGTGGCTGATCTTACTGGATGCAGTTTGGGCAGTGACATGGGGGTACAACACAGTAAGAGAGGAAGCTGAAGGCGTATGGAGGATCCAGCTAGTTGATCTTCCTGATTTCAGCAAAAAGCTCAAATAGCAGCAGTGATGTGGACTGTGGACCTTTCAAACTGTTATACTTCGCTTAGTGTTCTTAAACTGCAAAGATGTTTAATTTTTCGATTAAGCTTGTTTTTAAAATTAAGTATTTTCTCTTAGAGGCTCGACTTCACTAAGATTTTGACCGACTGAAATGTAATTCTCTCGAATATCCCTTGACTAACACAACCACTCTGTTTGGCTGTCTCTTGAACTTTATTTGGGCACAAGATAAATAAATTTAGTTCAAGCATTAAAAATCTCTAAAAAAAATTAGGAAACATTACTATTGAAACAGAATAGCAGTGGTCCGGTTGATTGTTTTTGGATTTCTATATTACTGAATGAAGCAAGCAGCAATATGTAGCTTCTTTCTGTTGGATCCGAATATCTGAGACCTTTCATGAAGCGAATGTTCTTTACTTTGATTTGTAGTTGATGTGTTGCACTCGACACACATTTTCTTTCCATTCTCTTTTTTTTTGTGACGGTTGACTTTTTAATTTACATTTTATTGTTTATTTTATTTAAAATATGTAAAATTATAAGTTATATTTAAACTTTATTTAATAACAAAGTAAATCATAGCAAAATATGTAATAATTTTTATTTTTAATAAAATGAATGGTTAAATATAACTAAAAAATCAACAGTAATAAAAAAACGAAAAAAGGCATGGGTCATATTCAAGCCATACTCCCCTGAGCAATGGACGCATTCTAGAACATTGACTGTCTTTTTTATTCGCAAGAAAGAACTTTACATACTCCTCAATTAACTTTTAGCGCTATCTTTTGATCATTCTTTCTTAGTTAAAAGATTAATTTAAATATATAAAATTATAAGTCATATTTTAAATATATTTGATGATAAAATAAATAATAACAACATATGTGACACTTATTAATTACTCCCTCCGTTCCAAATAGATTTTATATTTGAGCTTGGTCAAATTTGGCTTTGATCAACGATTTCTATAAATTCGATCAACTTTAACAATATAAGACTTGTATTTTTAAATTCATCATGAGATATATTTTTATATAATATATATTTTTCATAGTATTAAAATTGATCAAATTTATAGAAAATCATTGGTCAAAAACAGATTTGACCAAAGTGCAAACATAGTCTTTTTTGGACAGAGGTAGTAGATTTTTGTATAAGGAAAATGGTGGCTAGGGCCGGCTCTGGGCAGAGGGCCATCAGGGCGGCCGCCCTGGCCCCCCAAATTCGAGGGAGCCCCTTTCTGCCCGTATACCATGTGCATGTGCTCAGCCCAGCAAGCGTGTATGTAATTGTTGTCTTGTCCAGCTTGAAGTCTTGGCCTGCTACGACAATACCATGATTAATTAGAGCCTTAGAGCTTGGCCGCACCGCACCATCAGGCGTGCGCACGATGCCTTTCCTTGCATGGTTAGTAGACGGACCCTCACGGACGCGAATAGGATACAATCCTGCTGCTGCGAATATGATACGATCCTATTTGTCTTCGTTGTATTATGATATGAAGTTGTTTTTTGGAGAGATTTTGATTTGTTTGTTAATGATTACGTCAAGCAGGTTAGATTTTGATTTGTTTGTTAATGATTGCCAGAAACAACAATTTCTTCTATGAAGATTTTTGAGTATGTCAGAAAGATGAATTATTATGCTAATGTTTCTATTGCTTATCGGATCTTATTCTAATGTTTCTATCGTGTTTATGACTGTGGCATCAGTTAAAAGAAGTTTCTCAAAATTAAAATTATTAAAGAACTATTTAAGGTTTACAATGTCTTAAGAACGACTAAATGGTTTGACCACTTTGTGTATTGAGAAAAGATTATTGGACGAGATTGACATCAATACTATTCTCGATGACTTCACATCAAGAAATGTTAGAAGAGACCTTTAAGGTATTGTAGGAATTTTTTGATGTTTCTTATAGGCTATTTTTGTGATAAAAGTTTATATGTCTGAGATTAAAATTTTATTTATATGAAGAAGGCCCATTTTTTTTAGTTCGCCCTGAGCGCTCTGAAATCTCAGAGTGGATACTAAAAAAAACTTGTCAAGGAAGTGTTTTTGTTCGATTAGTTTTTAGCTCGTCTGAAGTTTGGAAAAGAAAAATCGAAGCCTCCAACGATCCGCATCAAGCACTGCGGCTGTACGTTGAGAAGCTGGCTGACTCCCTCCCGACGGCTGACGATGCCCGTACGGCCGCGCCGCCCCGGTGGCCACCGCCCCCGCCTCCGTCGCTTCCTCCCGCTGGTCCTTCTCTTCTTCATCCTCCCATCCCTCTTCGCGCTCCTCCTCCGCCGTGCTAATTCGCTCGGCCGCCGCTGCCTGCCCCCTGCCGCTGACCGCTTCCTCATCCACGTCCCGGGACCCCGCCTCAGCTTCGCTATCGTCACCCTCTCCGACGAGAGCGCGGGCGCGTCGCCAGGGCGGTCCTTCCACGGCTTGCTGGCGGCCTCCGCGCGGAACAAGCGCGCTTATGCTGCAGCTCACGGGTACGGTCTCGCCGTGCTCCCCACCATCGCCGTCGACACCAGCCGCCCGCCCAGCTGGAGCAAGATCCTCGCTCTCCGGGCACACCTCCACCGGCACCACTGGCTCTTCTGGAATGACGCGGTGGGTCGCCGCCGCCGCTGCACCTGTATTAAATTATAATCGAACAGACAAATGGATCGATTCTTCTTTGGCTCTTGCGCCTAATCTGTGTATTTACTAATGAATCTTATTTAATTGCCTTTGCTTCAGGACACGTTGGTGACTAACCCGGCCATCCCATTGGTGAGTCCGCCGCTTGTATATAAATGATTTTGTGAAAAATTGTTTGGTCTTGTAGCTGTGATGAGGCCACGTCCACCTATTTTCTGTCCTGATTACATGTTTGCAGGAGAGAATTTTGTTATCAGTGATTGGACATAGTGATTTTGATGAGTCGTCTGATCTTATTCTGACAGAAGATTTCAATGGTGTGAACGCTGGTATGGTAGACTAATGCAGTATTTTCAATCTTCTGTTTAACAAATTTGTTCTGTGAGCAAATTGTTGTCTGTTTATTGGATTTATCTGTGACACATTAACTTTGCAGAATACCCAACCACAAAGTCCCATAATTTGCTCGTCTTACTAGATACAAATGTGGAGTCTGGAATCACACTTGTT
>VSTD030004619.1:0-10197 GCA_008808055.3 Sporobolus alterniflorus
AGGGGATTGGAATAGGAAACCGTGGTTGGCGATTATTGTGCATTGGTTATTGAAGATGAAGGGGAAGCAGAGGGGCAAGGGAGGTGAGTCATCGGAGTCACTGCACATTGGGAGTCAAGCATGCCTTGGTGACGTGGAGGCCAGGAGCCAGGGATGGAGTTACGCGGTGCCATGCGTCCGCCGTTTCGGTAGCGTCTGAAAGGAAGAAACTGGTGCCTACTTGGCTACTTTGCATGTTCAGAGAAATTGATAGTGGGTTTCCTCTATATAGTTATATAGGATATACACAAGGAGAAAGAAAAGGAAAACTAAACCCTAAAACAACTACAAGTCAGGCCAACGCCACAGGACAAGCTAGACACTCTGTAACTATTATATAATTGTTTGTTGCATTTTATGTCGCCTGCATATTTCTTTCCTATTCATCTAAGCCTTTTTTGGGCTGAAACCTGACAACACTCCGTAACTGGCCCAGCTTGGCCTGACCTGCCTTTCCCCGTGTGGCCCGGCACCCTTTGCGGCCCAATCCATGTGACCTGGTCCTCTCTCTCCCCTTTTTCTCAACGCACAACCATTGGGCCTGGTCCAGCAGCAGCCCAAGATGTCCGTCATCCTCCTTGTGAACCGGGTGCTTGAGATTGAAGCTCAGGGAAAATTTCCCCAACTGATTCTCCATGGACTCCTCACCGAATTCCAACCAAAACTTGGTTCAAACTTTGATTGGAGATAGCATCGGAGTTGTATCCTTGTTGTGCACGATCGGGGAGCAAAACTCCTACAAATAGACAAGTTCTCGTATAGTATTTTTGCAAAAACTGAACTAAACCCTAGGCTCCACTTCCGCTCATCACGCCGCCACTCGACGGTGTTTTGGACCACGGTGACCCCGCGTCGGGCTTCAGGGCGTCGTGCCGCACATGTTTGAGACGTCTCCAACCGCTTCCGTGTCATGACCCTACCATGGAGTGAGCTGGACCAGAGGGGTAGCACAAAGATGACTCGGATGGAAGGATACTGCTACATCAGATCCAACGGCTATCAAAGCATTACCACTTTACTTTAACCGTTCAGTTAATGAACTATTTTATTTACTGTTACTGTTGTAACCGTGACTTGCATTAAAGGCCAGGCCTCGACCTGGGGTAGGCATCGAGGATGAACACTATTATTCCCTAGGGTTCTGTAGCGATAGCATAGTTGTAGCCGTACTCAGTTCCCTTGGAGAAGTTAATGAAAATCCTCGATCTTGCCACACCCTGATCTTGTTTCCCCCCCTACCAAAATCGCTACTAAGTGCATGCCATCGTAGCATTATCTGGTCAGGAAATCTTTGTCCTTGACAATGGGTATTCAGAGCCACACGTTCCTCGGCCGATTATACTATTGAGTACAAGAAAGGCACTAAAAATGCAGCGGTTGATGCTTTGTCTAGAAGGGACCACCGATCGATGGCTATATCATCCTCTACTTCTAGTTGGATACAGGAGATTGAACAAAGCTACCAGAATGACCCACTCTACACACAGATCATACAACAAGTTCTTATTGATGCTCAAGTTGTAAATTAGTACACAATCCATGCAGGGGTTTTGAGGTACAAGGAGAAAATATGTATTGGCAATTCTTCTGATCTGAGAAACAAAATACTTGAATCTCTTCATTCCTCTCCTATTGGAGGTCATTCTAGGATTACAACAACCTATCAGATGATTAAAAGAATTTTCCATTGGCCCTAGCTTAAGAAGTCAATGGAAGCTTTTGTCACTGAATGCCTAATATGTCAGCGAGCTAAATCTGAACATTGCCAATACCCAGGTCTATTGAACCCTCTGCCCATTCCCAACATGGCATGAACTCTCATTTCAATGGACTTTGTGGAAGGCCTTCCAAAGTCAGGTAACAAAAATGCAATCCTGGTAGTTGTTGACAGGCTCACTAAATATGCACATTTCTTACCTTTTTGTCACCCTTTCACAGCCATGTCTATAGCTCAGCTTTTCATGGATAACATATTCAAATTACATGGCTTACTAGTAGCAATTGTGACTGATCAGGATAGAATTTTTACTAGCAAGCTTTGGCAAGATATATTCAAGTCCTTGAAGGTCTCACTGCATTTTAGCACTGCTTATCATCCTCAAAGCGATGACCAAACTGAAAGAGTAAATCAATGTCTAGAGAATTATTTGCGGTGCATGACATTTTTGGAACCTAGAATGTGGACTTCCTGGTCATCTTTGGCCGAATGGTGGTATAATACATCTTATCACACCTCACTTAAGTGCTGCCCATTTGAAGCTCTTTATGGTTACAGCCCACCTCAAATTTCAGAAGTCATGATCCCAGGACCAACTTCTCCTGCTCTGTAATTTCTGTCACAGAAGAAAGAGATGATACAATGGCTGAAGCAGAACTTGACACAAGCTCAGGCCAGGATGAAGAAATATGCAGACAACAAAAGAAGTGAGAGGGAATTTGCTGTCGGAGAGATGGTGTACTTAAGGTTACAACCATTCAGGCATGCTGCTCTTGGCATACACCAGAATTTAAAGCTGACCACAAGGTTCTATGGCCCTTTCAGAATACTTGAGAAAATTGGTCAGGTGGCCTACAAGATTCAGCTACCTGCATCAGCGGACATTCATCCAGTATTTCACATGAGTCAGCTAAAGAAGCATCTGGGAGCTAAAGCAGTACCACAAAGTAACCTACCACTGGTAACCAAAGAAGGCTATATCAAAACTGAACCTATCGATGTGCTAGACACCAGAGCCTTACCGAGACATGATGAAGTGGTGACACAGTGGAAGATAAAATGGTAGAATCTTTCGGAGGAGCATGCTACCTGGGAAGATAAGATCTTTATCAAGGCTACATTCCCTGACTTCTACAGTGATACTATTAGAAGCTGGTGGCCAACTGAAGCTTCTCGAGGTTGAGAAGCTGCTCAAGGGGGGGGGGGAGGGAGTTGTCACGACCCTGCCATGGAGTGAGCTGGACCAGAGGGGTAACACAAAGACGGCTCAGATGGAAGGATACCGCTTCATTAGATCCAATGGCTATCAAGGCGTTACCACTTTACTTTAACCGTTCATTTAATGAACTGTTTTATTTACTGTTACCGTTGTAACCGTGACTTGCATTAAAGGCCAGGCTGTGACCTGGGGTAGGCATCGAGGATGAACACTATTATTCCCTAGGGTTCTGTAGCGATAGCATAGCTGTAGCCATACTCAGTTCCCTTGGAGAAGTTAATGAAAATCCTCGGTCTTGCCATGCCCTGATCTTGTTTCCCTCTACCAAAATCGCTACTAAGTGTGTGCCACCGTAACATTATTTGGTCGAAAAATCTTTGTCCTTGACATTCTGCCCCTTGGAACGCACCGTCAATGATGCCAAAATTCAGGACAAGCCGGCCGCCGCTGCACGCCTAGCTTCGGTGCCCGCCGTCACCTACAACCCACCTAGGTGAGTTCCCCAGCCAACGCTGCCCCCGTAGGAGTAGGCCCAGCCGAGAGAAGCCCACCGGAGTCCCTGCGCCACTCTAGATAGCATAGCTGTGCGTTGCCACCGTCGGCCGATGGGCCTCTAAGGATCGTCCATCACAAAAACAACATCCGGATTAGAGTCCCTAATTAACCTTTTATAATTATGATTAGGTCCCTGACGGGTCTTGTACCCGAGTACCGTGGGTCGTTGGTTACGCCCTAAAATTTTGGACACGATCGGTTCCCTCTAGCAGCAAGTGGCTGCAGAACCATGCACCCCATACCAGACATGGCCTACCGCTCCAGGCTGATCCCGGAGCAACATGCATCTATGCTTCACCCCGCCACATTATGTATAGATGGACAAGATTTTGCTACCTATCTTCCTATTTTTCTCTCTCTCTCTTACCTCGACTCGGGAGGATCCGGGTCTCCGGTCACCCCGCTCGGGGGCTCCCACAACTGGATAAGCATGACTAGTGTCAAGGCCCGGGGAGGCGATATCACTCATTATCTGGCAAGAGGGGACACAACTGCTGGAGCCCACGTGCACCTGACAGCATATACTCAAGTGTTGGGATCCGTCCTATCACTGTCTAGAGTGGTAACTTGATCAGGAATAGACACATATGTGCCACAAGGATTCCGTCACACAGTGAAGGTGCCATGGTAAAAATAATATGCTCCATGTTAAAACTCAATGATACAGGTACCAAGACGGTCAACACTTGAGCAAATATCCAAGTCCAGGGGCTTCGCATTCCTCGGAAGGGCACCACCGCTTGCCGTTGCACGATAGGATAAGGCCACGCCTGGCATAGAGCCTCGTCCCCTCTTATGATGACTGCAGGCCATAGGACGGTGCAGGGGGCAGGCTAGCCCGTCTGTAGCGACCCCCATGTGAGAAGACTTAGTAGACAAGCAAGAACACATCACGAAGCAACGTCTCCAAGAACCTTCTCGAGCACTGTCCACCTCAACGCCCAGAACACTCGAGAAGCTGCAGGAACACCATAGAAGCCCGAATCAACCTCTACGAACTAACCATCTCAAGACTAGGGCCCCACTGGCCATGTAAATCTCCTCCTAGTTGTAAAAATAATTAGTTTGTAGTTATTTGACCGCTACAACAGTCTATAAAAGGCCCTCACCCTTTAGGTAGGGGGTACGAGATCATTTCTCCCTTCACCATGTGAACTTCTCGAGCTCTCTGCTCACCCCATTGTAAACTCTATTCATCTTTAATATCAAACCACTGGACATAGGACTATTACCTCCAAGGAGGGGTCTGAACTAGGATAGATCATAGTGTGCTCTGTAGTTCACAAGACCATCTCAGAATAGGAACACGCGATCTTGACCACTATGTATCTTGTCGGTGCAAAAAAACACCAACAGTTGGCGTTCAACCATCTCAAGAATAGAATTAGATCAGAATAAGGAAGAAAAGTCAATTTGTTCGAGATGAGATAAAGAAAAGAGTTTAGAGACGACTAAAAATTTTTCCAAGGATTTCTCTTTTCAAGCCTGTCACTCAAAATTAGCCAACTTGAGTTAAGAGTATAAATGAAATTTGTTTTTCTTCTATAAGCAAATTAATGGAAGTCATAGGGATTTGCAGCGTGCCTTTCCTCTAGACGTTCCAATGTTTCCATCATCTATGTAAACCCACCAGCGACATCTTCTTGTTTGGCATCAAGCTCATCCAAGATGAGGGCATCCACTTTGAAGGCCTCATGTTCAACGTCGACCACTCCGACAACTTGAGCCCGACACCTAAGCAGGGCAACTCCGGCGTTGTAGTTAGGGGCATGTCCCGCAGCGGGTCACCATCATTGCACGCCATCCTCAAGGAATCACCTAGCGATGATGATTCCGACTACAGTGAGGGGGAGAGCTATGACTTCCCTCTTTAGAGGGTGTGAAACATGGTGATATTCGCCATCCCCATCATGACTACGTCGCTGCCGGAGGAGACCCCAGCGCCTCAAACCATACCAGCGAGGCCACAGTGGACTGCTACACCAACACCCCTCCCTCAAATAGCTAATGACACACTAGGAGGGATGACAACATGCCCAATAGGACAACATCGAACACGAATCCACACAGTGACAGGATGAGCTCACCGGTGAGAGGGCAGTTGTTGTGGCCAAACTAGCTGACCTGCAACAACATGAAGCAGCGCTTGTGCCAGGCCAGACCACGCCGATTGAGCAGGCAGAGCGTCAGCTCCCCACCTTCGCCAGTGCCAACCAGAACGTGGCCATGATGGCCTCACTTCTTGACACACTATCCACACCCTCCACCAATGGGGTGGGTGAGGTGTACCAGCAGCTGAAGAGCATCCTCGATACCTCTACTGCGCAGCAGCAGGAGAGCTCCTTGCAGCATCAGGTTGAGGCTTCTATTTCAACCCCCATCTGACCCAAGGACAAGGGACAAAGGGCCACCCGAGGGGCTCCAAAGGTGGGGACAACTTCTTCATCGGTGAGCATTTCAGCCTACGACCGATTGGGCCAACCAGACACCCGGTCGGAAGTTCAGGTGCACCGACGGCACCGCCCAGGGAGTGACGTTGCGCAGTCCCAATGATGTGAGTGAAACCCGCACTGTGGGGGCCATGATGATCATGAAGGGCGCAACCTTAGTCCTAAAGGGCATGGCCCGAATGCATTTGGCAGTACCATGCATGATGCTCGTCTCCCAAGGCATTTCCGAGCACCGGGTGACACCGTCAAGTATGATGGCAAAACCAACCCCAACGTCTGGCTGGAGGATTACCGCTCGAATGCAGAGCGAGTGATGATTTCTTCATCATCTATTTCTTCCCAATCCACTTAGCAGATTCCGCCAGGGCCTAGCTAGATAACCTGCGAAGAAACGTCATCGATAGTTGGGATGACCTCCGAGAGATCTTCACTGGCAGCTTCCAGGGCACTTACACGCGTCCTGGCAACCCCTGGGATCTGAAGGGCTACCAATAGAAGTTAGGTGAGGCCCTCCGAGGCTACATCCGTCGCTTCTCACAAAAATTCCACGAGCTTCCTAGTGTGGCCAATGCCGATGTTACCTCGGCATTTTGGGATGGCACAACGTGCCGCACCTTGGTTCATGAGCTCGGCCGCGAACAGCAAAAGACTACCATGGAGCTGCTCCACATCGCACCTCGACACGCTTCTGGCGAAGAGGTGATTCGGGCCGCCTTCATCCCAGGCAGCACGGGGGTGACGGCTAGGGGCGGCTGAGCTGCACCCACAAAGATCACCACCAAGAGCGCCAGAAAAGGTGTTGAGGGTAACAAGAAGGTGCTGAAGCAGCAACCCTGTCACGTCGCTATAGCAGCTGGTAGCTGTAGCAGCGATAAGGAGGCCGGTGACTCCGATGAGGAGTGCATGGTGGCTGCCGAGCGCAACATCAAGCGACAAACTCGGCCACCCAAAGATCATTTCAAGAAACTTCTCGAAGCTACCTGCCTGCATCACTCGTATCCTGTCAAGCACAAACTCAAGGATCACGCCATGATGAAAAAGTTCATGACGGCAGGGACATTCTCCAAAGGCAATATGTCAGAAGGGGACCTAGAAGGGAAAGGTGTGACACCCCTTCCTGGGGAAACTGAGGTCATGGCAGTCTTCAGCTGATCCTGCCTCGAGCCCAGGAACGCTACGTGGCTCGCTGGGTCCCGGGTCCCTTACTCACTGTGGTAAGGGACCTGGGTGGTGGCCTGCTAGGCGAAATGGGACCCACACTCAACTTGAATCCTTGTAATACTGAGGGATCATGACAAGTAGCCCAATATTGTGAAAGTATGAAAGACGGTGAGTCTGAAAAATATATTACATCAAAAGGTAAAACAAAAACAAAACAAAAATGATAATGCAGGGCCGACGACAAAGATGACGACGATGAGTGAGCATCACCTAATCCTAAGGGCCATGGCCGGAGGTGTAGGCATCCCACATACACTCTAGGATGACATCCACCGCCCCTAGGAGGTCGCAAGCCATGCACGGATTTGGGGGGGATCCTCGGGATGGGGGCATGGCAAGGTCCACCAAAACCTTGGACACATCCCTCACTAGGATCACCAGCCGTCCGGCCTCGGTGATGTGGTCTGCCTCGGCATCCTGAAGGAGCCTCTGGAGTTCTACCAACTCCATCAACTTGTTGTGATCATCTCAGGGGTTAAGTCCTGCTCCCCCCCCTCCGTCAAGCTCGACCTTCTTCTCCTCCAGCATCTTGTGGTTGCTCGCCACTGGAGCTCTACCTTCTAGCCGCATGCACCCAGTGCTCGCCTGCCACCGTTGTGATCCGGCGAGGGGACAGCCCACGGCTGGAGCCATTGTCCCTAGGGCTCTTCCCATGATCATCATCATGAGCCATCTTTCTAGCAAGAAAGTTTAAGTGGTGGAGAAGGAAGGGGTGAGAAAGAGCACTGTTGTTCTTGAGCGAAGAAGGCTATGAAAGTTCCAGATCAGAGAATCGATGCCTGGTACCCTACAAATTTATACCATCAGATAGGTGAAGTGGTAGCCATTCATGATCTGTGCACGGGATCGTGCGTGGCAGACTGAGAGTTGTGAATGGTCAGCCACCATCAGCAACCGGTGCCACCCTCGCTGATAGTGGGGGCCTAGCCCACCGACCAGCCACGCGCATCAACTCCTGGAGAACGTGGACGAGCGCATCCATGACTCCACTACTCGACGGTTCTAGAAGAAAACATGCGGCCCGCAACCTCCCTTCAGACATCTCCTTCGAGAAATCAAGGACGCGATTTCCCCGACACAGAAAATGTGAAACAGCTAAGGAAAATCTGCCCATATTTTCTATGATATTGCATTTCTCTCTACCTTTGTATAAACTTCACAATGACCAAGTGCCATGGTATGGCCGGGCATGCCCTGTCATACCCTGGCACTCGGGGGCTTTTAGGATTACGATCCACTTTTCTGGATTATACATAGCATTCATTAATGTGAGTCCCATGGCTTACAACAAAATAACAAAGCAAAAGAGAGAGAGAGAGAGAGAAAGGCATTCAAGATGTCACTGCTAATCTTCCCAAGCACCGTCAGGAGGGTTATGAGCAACTGACGGAGGGACCCTCGATGACAAATTCTGAAGCCCGATAGGACCGGGTCTAGAAGACCTCCATCTCATCCCTCGTCAGATCGGCGTTATACCCAGACCCCAGCAACTCTAACTCAAGCTCCAGTTCAGGGAAGTGTGACAAGACGGCGATCAATGCCAGCTGGACCCCAAAGGACCCTATTGGCGGTTGCTACATCAACACGACCCTCGATCAGATTAGCAGTCGAGGATAGTGCCGCCGCCAGGTAGGGCATTTCGTCAAACCCTTCCACCACCAGATCCCAGACCCAGGTGGCCGAACTTCGAAGGGCTTAATGCTCATCTCGCAGTACTCAGAATTTCCTAGTAGCCTCCTCTAGACAGGCGACCAGAGGCACTTGGCCATCAGCGGTCCAAGAATAAGGTCACAAACCCTCGAGCCAGATGTTTCAAGACTTGAGCACCACTCTCATCACTCCTTGAACCTAGCAACCATTTCACCCACGACACCCGCTTGAGGAGCATTGATAGGAAATTGCCCGAGTATGGACTGGGCGGCCAGAGACATCGCCGCCCAGAGCGCAGATAGCCGCATGACCACCTTGGTGTGGTGAACCACCGCAAAGCACATTCCCTCGAACAGGGGGACTACGTCGGAATGCTAGTTATGGTCATACAAAGCCCAGACCCTTGGAGATTCAAAAGAGTGAGCTCACGGACCAGGTGCTTGCACTGTTCCTCCATCGCAACTCGCTGTCATTCAACAGCGGCCGCCTTGGACGCCAGGTTTGGAATTTCCTCCTCAGCCGCATCACGAGCCCGACGCACGGCCATGACCTCGCCCTCTAAAGCAGAGACCCTCTGGGCCACCTTGTCCGCTTCACCATGGACAGTAGCCAGTAGGACGACCCTTTCTTGGGTCATACTCTCCACCTAGGCAGCGTGGCCCTCTGCCATAATGGGTGCCGCCCGCGCCCATGTCACATCCTCCTAAAGCTCCACCACTTCAGTAGTGTCTCAGGCCAGGCGTAGTACACAGAATTAGAAAAGGGGTAAGCATCAGGTACCCAAAAGAGGCCCGAGGAAAATTAGGTAAAGAAACCACCTTTTCTTTCCAATCTTAAGAACTAACTTGTGCCGGTTGCAGAACATCTCGGCCAACCATGTCCAACATCTCCTTCAGCAGTCGGCCCACGGTAGCCACCCATGAACACATCAGCTCCACACCTCCAGCCACTTGCCTACAGCTGGCAGTGAGGAGTGATGCCCGGGGGTATCCCAGCAGGCCCAGCTCGCCGTCTCCCAAGCCCATGATATTGAAGGACCTGAGAGTGGATGCTACATCATCCGAAGCAATCTCCCAAGGTGAGCAGAAGCCAGGTCCCCTCAGAGACCTAGAAGCTAAGGCCGTCAGGCCAGACACATCCTTAGGCTGAGGCTCCGCCTCATTCGCACGACCACCATCAATGCATGGCGTCATGACGACGCCACCCACCCATCCATGACCGATGCACTAGCCAGCTTCTACCGTGCTAACGCCCTCAACACTGGTCCTTCCACATGTGTCACCCTCAAAGCCTCCACCCGCTCGGCCTCACTTAGAGGCAGCGGGGGGGGGGGGGGGGGGGGGGGG
>VSTD030004620.1:0-10196 GCA_008808055.3 Sporobolus alterniflorus
AAGCTTGGCAAAGCTCATAAAAATCAACTTTGATTTTTGGTCAGCACTTCTTTAGAAAGTCAGAATTGAATTCATCCGGGCCAGAGGTTTTGTGGGTTGGCAAGTCCATCACTATGTTGTCTATTTCTTCTATGTTAAAAGGCTGCTACAGCCAATCCAAATTTTCTATAGGATGAACTAAATTCTCCAAATCAAAGAACATATGAGTATATTTTGATGCACTTAGCCGATCCTTAAAGGAGTCCCAGATCAGAGCTGCCTTCCCTTCATGAGATGTGATAGATACCCCCTCTGAGTTTTTAGGTCATTGATGTGATTCCTTTTATTCTTGGTTGTAGCATTTGCATAAAAAAATCGGGTGCATTTATCTCCAAACTTGACCCATTTAATGACCCCCACCCCCCTTTGCTTCCAGTAAGTGTTCTGTTGTTGGCAGAGCACCTCTAGCTATTATTTCAGCACATCCCTGAAGTTCCACTCCAATGACAGGTCTCTAAATTCTTCAAAAGTGTCAATCATCAAAATGAGTTCTTTAGTGTTGGCAATGCTCGAGGCAAGATTGGGGTTCTGTTTGTGCCACTCTCTTAAGACCCTTCTAAGATTTTTTAGCTTAGATCCTGTTGACGACCGATTTTTAACCGACCTGGCACAGCCAGGGGCTGGTGGTCTGACTGCCAGGGGCGTACGGTCTGACTGCCTGTCTTTGATAGTTTTGGGGAAGTTTAGATCGAGTACGATTTTATCTCCAAATACTTTGTTTTGTGAGCAACACGACTCGAACTAAGGGAAGACCACCCCAGGCCTATATAATGAAGGTCTTATGGCCGATTGAGGTATCCCAATCGCATCTAATAAAAATTTATCAATACTTTTCTATTTTTATCTCTTTGCCCTAGTTCTTTCTTCCAACCTTCAATTATGTCTCTTCATCCCGGCAGCGGCTTGAGATGTTCTAGGTGGCCTTGCCGACCTAGAACAACCCTTAGGCGAGCTCTTCCCGATGGGGTCCCTCCTGGAGGAGCAATCCAAGGCGACTGGCACAAGTTCGCGAACCACCCAGAAGCGGTCAGTCAGACCACCACCCACCGTGGTTAGACTGCCAGCCTCTGTTCACCAACAGTCAGGCCGCCTGCCGAGCCAGTCTGACTACCAACACCTAGAACAGAGTCCTAGGCCTTGTTTTGGGTACACGTGGACGTGTTTGTGTAAACGGCGGTGAAACTTTTGGCATCAACACACTTTTTTGCAACCCTGCTAGGGAGAATCTCTAGTTAGATCTAAACTGAGACACTCTGCCCCATGCCTGCTTCTGAGATTAGCAATGAGAACATCATCGTGGCATCATTTGACTATATGCCAGAAGAAGTCCGCAAGGCGTTCAAGCAACACAAGAAGTCTCGAGAGGAGGAGATGCAGGAACTTCTTGCATGCTACACAAAAGATCATTGTGGCTCCATCATGCAAATCAAGGAGCCCATTCTTCTTTTGACTGGTAGGGGAGGAGATAGCTAAAAGTTAGGCTAAGTTTTCACAAAATTCTAAATACCAGCCCACAACTTTTGCAACTACACATACTACGACTCCTAGTTCATCAGCTACACCTAGCGCATCGGCGACACCACGTCGTATGGCATACCGTTGAGATACTTTAGCGGGCAAACACCTCCGGCCCACAACACTTCCATGACACTCTACACACCAGAGCCCGTACCTATTTCTACCATCCCACCTACTTCGGCCAGACCTGGTCAGGTTAGCTTCATGCCTCCGATTATGTCCGTGGGTGCCGGTGGCAATGCCGCCACCGGAGTTAGGTACACCACACCACACGCACCACAACCACCCCCACCGATCATTTGAATGAAACTGCCACTAGCATATGGGAGGGTGTCGAAGCTAGGCTTAGGGATAAGGAGCATAGCCCCATCGGCCACCGGATCTATCAAAAACTGTATCTGACTATTTTTGATTCGGTTGCATATCCCATGGGTTGGCGCGTCCCTGATTTTACTAAATTTGATGGTGAGGGTTCTCACACCACATGGAAACATGTGAGTTAATACTTAACCCAATTAGGAGAAATGTGTTCCATCAAGGCTTTGCACGTTCAATTGTTTTCCTTATCATTGACCAGAACCACATTTGCTTGGTTTTCTTCGCTTCCCGCACACTCTATTTACGGATGGGAACCACTTGAGCGGAAATTCCATGAGCACTTCTATATGGGCACTAGGGAAGCTAAGTTAGCAGACATGACATCGGTTAGGCAAACCTACGATGAATCGGTTTCAGATTATTTCAGACGATTCAAAGAGATTAAGAACCAGTGTTTTAATTTAACTATCTCTGAAAAAGATTTTACTGATTTGGCCTTCCAAGGGATGCGTTCTTACCTTGGAGAGAAACTGGAGGGTCAGATTTATTTCTCTTACGCAATTGCGGCAATTTGCTTCGGTTCAAGAAAACCGGATGAAGAACACTAAAGAAATCGCTAGGCCATCAAGTCGCGATCTATACGTGGTGGAACATAGTTTGGACAATGACTCTAGCGAGGTTGTGAAATCCTGATTTTCATAAAGGAATAGAAATTAATTATTTAAATAAATAATTGTTTGTTGCATTCATGTCGTTGCATAATTTATTGTGTAATGAAATGCTCCAGTATTTTATTTTGTGAATAGGAATTGTTCAAAAAATTTATTTGACTTGAAAACAAATAAATTTGTAAACTGTAAAGTGTTTTGAATTTTAGAAAGAATTTTTTTCTCTATTTTAGCTGCCTAACCCGTCTAACCCGACCCGAGTTAAGGGATAAGGCTTCACCCAGCCACCCGACAACCCGACTCCCTGACCCAACCCAACCCGACCTAGGTTAAGGGTTTGGCCCTAACCCAGCTAAACCGGTTAACCCTGCCTTACCGGCTTCCCCGAACCTGACTCAACCCCGGATAAGGATTTGGCCTTAACCCGGCGCTAACCCGACCCAGAGCAAGGAGTCTGGCTCGGTTATGAGTTTATCTCTAGCGGGAATGACCCCCTTTTGATTTTCTTCCAAATCTTCACGAGATAGAGTCAGATTTGAACTAGAAAGTTCTTAGGATATTTTCCACCTATGATTCAGTACAAGGACCACTTTAAATAGCACCATATCCTGTGCAGATTTGACCCAACACCCAGCCGCTGCCTCCTAGCAAACCACCATCGTTCATCCACCTTGCCAAGGAATCTCGCGCCGAATCATCGCTTGGACGGGGAGCCCCTTCCTGCACCGCCGCCGCCGTAGCGCACCTTGGAGCCAGAGCACCGTTGGAAGGAGCCCCCGCTGCCATTGAAGATCATCCAAAAAGCATCATCACCATCGGCCCTCCGTGACTCATTTTCACCGTCGCAAGTGAGTAAAATGGGATCCCCTCTTGGTCTAGATCGTGTAGGGGAAGTCACCGTCAAGTTTCGTGCCTTGTAGGGCGCGCTAGACCTCCTTAGCCACCGGCCTTGGAGCACCCATGGTGCTCTGTTCGCGTCGATGCCGGCTAAGGATGGAGAAGTCACCAAGGCTGTTGGATCTTGAGCTAACGACCATGATTAGAAGCTAGAAAAAACATTTCGCTTGTTTTATGCTTGACCAATGATCTGGCTTTGGACAGCCGGTATTTATTGAAGACCATAGACACGTGCGCCGGCCGGAGTGGACCCGGTCCACCGCCCTGTGGACTTATTCCACCACATTTTCAATAGAAAAATAATTTAGAATTCTAGAAAATCCTAGGGGCCGGGTATTTTTGTAGAAAGTCCCCTGTAGTTTATTTTAATTATGTTTTAGTCCCTACAAATTTACAAAAACAACCGTGAACTTTTCTAAAATTCTATTTTTGCTCCTATAACTTTACATATAGGTCTCTGTTTAACTTTTTATAATTACAATTAGGTCCTTTTCTTAATTAATTTGTTAATTTTAATTACCTTTTTAATCTATTAACTTCAAACCTTCATAACTTCTTAACTGTTGCTCCGATTTAGGTGATTCTTGCGCCCACGTGTTTGTAGCAATTGGTAGCATCTGTTGGTACTATTTGTTTAGTCATTAGATATTGTTTGGTATACTGTTTATCTATTTGTTTGCATTGCTTGTTTCTGTCGCTATCGTTAGGCACCAACGACTTTGAGAATCTCCAAGAGCTCGACGTTTAGGACTTTGAGCAGCAACTAGTGGGAGAGCAAGGCAAGTGACCCTTGACTATATTGATCCTATATACTTTCTCTCTCTAGTATACACACTGGTTTGTATGCTTTAATACTGTTAACTAAGCCTCATGCTTTAGGGGTATGGGTTCATACTTGGTTAGTTATGCTTAGCCATGCAATCATGTGTGTCGTACAAGTCTTTCCATCTTTATGATATTGAGTTTGTCTTGTGTTATTATTGAGAGCATTGGTCTTCCATCCTTCGTGATGTCAGGTGACTGTGGTGAGGATCGATGCTGTGGTTTAAGCATGGGTTGGAATGGTGGAGATGGTTGGATTCTGTCAGGTGATGTGGGTTGTCATGCTCGAATCTACTAAGAACCGAGTCTTAGGAGTAGACACCCCAGGACAACAGGTGTCGCCACATATCTGGTACAGAATAGCTTACTTACTAACTAGGGATGTTGTAGGTTGTCATTCTTGCTCGACAGTGTGGGGAAAGACACAGAACGTGATCTGATCCACAAGGTGCAAGAGGGAAACCATAGCAAAGCACGACTAACTCCTGTAATAGACCTTTGCAATGTGTACAACTATCATGATAACCGAGCTTGCGGTTACAAGCAGTCTGGGATCATCTTTTGACTAGATGGTATGGTGTGGGATGGTTGGAATGGTTTTGGTGTAGATCATGTGGATTGGTAAAATCCATAGCGACCCCTTTTAGATCATACTTTGAGAATATTAGTTCAACATAATTGGGTAGTCTTAGCCTGCAACTTAAACTTTAGAGAATAGGTGCTAATGAATCATGAGTCAAGTATAGGTGCATTTTTGCTTATGATGTTATGCCTTATTCACCTTGTTATTATCCTTGCATATCGTATTATTCCTGCACTTGCTGAGTACCAACCATAAGTGTAATCAACCTTGCTATATTACCCCTGCAACTCAAACCTACTACTCAGAAGGAGAAGATGGACTAGAATTCTTCGATGAGGAGTTCTAGGCTATGCACTGCCCCGATTGCCATTCCTGTGGTGTTATGGAGTCTTTCACTGTTCCATTTCACAAGACAGTCACTTTAGTCTTTAGAGACATTATTTATGTAATAATTATACTTTATTCATGACATTTGGTTATCTATGAACACCTTTGGTCCGTATGTGTGGAACAATTGATCCTGGGTCAAACATACGATGAGTACTTGGTTTTGGCATAAAAACCAGGTATAACAGAAGTGGTACCACAGTCGTGTCAACCATTGGAACGTTAGCCTAGTTAGAAGAGTCCTTTCCTTAATCTTATTTTCTAGTATTTGCAAAAGTATTTTGTTCTAATCTCTCACCTTTGCTCCTGATTTACAAAACCTAACTTTTATGGCTATTTACTCTTGTCTACCTTCTCTTATCTAGATGGCAAGGATGAAGTTGACGGTAAGGAAGCACGTTCGTGCGCCGCCGCATAGGAATGCTGTGCCTTAGGAGTCCCATAGCGATGGTCAGAATGCTGGCTACTTCATGAGGAATCTACGGACAGTGCTCTTGGCGCTAGGTTATAGCGAGCCCCTGCCCTTCATCAGAACCCCGGGGCTACTTTGTGGAAACTCATACCTTTGGCATGTACATGTGGTGATCTATGAGAGGCCTACGACTGATCATATCTGCTGCATCCACCAAGTGGTTGAGGCTTCTACACCGAGGTGTCGAGGGAGGCATGACAGAGGCAGCCTGAGAAGCTTTGGTAGTTCTGCGACATGAAGCAGATGAGTGAATGGTGCATTCACAGTACCGCCACTTCCCGAGCTGAGCTGAAGAAGGAGCGGAAGTCATGGTTCTACCTGCTCAAGATCATGACCACATTGGGTGCTTCACTAATTAACTGAAGTTGACTCATGCCTTGGTCCAAGATCTGGATGAAGCTGTCAAGGAAGTCAAGCTGCTAGGAGAGGATAAGGAAGAATCAAGCCAGAAGATCACGGAGCTAGAGGCCTTGTGCAAGAGGTTGAGGGAAGATGCTCATAAGTTGAAGGAAGAGGAGGCCACCCTTGAAGGAATGGTCGAGTCTCTCGATGAGCTCATCACAGAGATCATCAGGGAGACTGAACTTGACCACATGGGAGAAGATGCTGAGGATGAAGAGGAAGATGAGGATACCGACAACGAAGGAGATGCCACCGCACCCCCTATTCCTGCGCCCCCTGTTGCTGCTCCTAAGGAGGTTGTCGAGGAGGAAGAACCTATAGAGATGGTTCCTGAACAAGATGCTCCTGTGGCACTTGAAGTCATCTTGGTAGATGTTGAGGCTGAGATGCCACAACCCCGTCTCTACCATGCACTCATGAGGGATTATGTGGAGCCCGCCCAAGATGATGGATGACTTAGATGACCTGGATGATGACCAAAATGAAGGCCACTCTGACATGGATGAATGGTTTCCCGAGGATGGAAGTAATGACAGGGATTGAGTCATCAAGTCTAAGTCCTAAGTTAGGTTTAAGAATAAGCCTTTAGGATTCACTTAGTTAATTGAGTTGTAATTCAGAGTATTCGCTAGTGAGGTTCATTTGCTTTGATTGTGGTGCACATGTGTGATTTGGATCTTTGTTTGAGTTTTGGTGTGTTGTGAGGCCTGTCTCACCACTACACTTTAATCAACTATTTTCTATAATAAAAGTTAGTATAAAAATTATTTAGTTATCTCCTATCTCTATGAATTTTTTCACTATTCCTTTGCCCCTGCTATTGTTCTTCTTGGGTATTCTTTATCTCATGGATGCTTACACATGAGATGGCCAACACAAGGAACTGCAACAACAACAACGCAGAGAACAACAATGGGGAGAACAACCAGAATGTCAACCCACCACCACCCCCTCCACCTACTCTTGAGCAAGTGCTGGCTATGCAAGCACAAATGCTTTAGACTATGCAGTAGACCACGGTCAAAATGCAAGCTGCACAACCTCAAGGGCTGCCACCGCCGCCGAGGGATAGGCTTGGAGATTTTTAGCACACTAAGCCGCCTACCTTCTCTCATGCTGTGGAGGCAATGGATGCTGATGATTGACTCAAGTCTATTGAGAAGAAGTTGAAAGTGGTTCAATGCAACAATCGTGAGAAGGTGCTGCTAGCCTCTCACCAACTTGCTGGTCCTATAGCCGACTGGTGGGATACTTACGTGGAAGCCCGTGAGGAACCCGAGAGCATCAACTGGCTAGAATTCTGAGCTGCTTTCCGTGCATATCATGTTCCCCAAGGAGTGATCAAGCTGAAGAAGAAGGAGTTTCAAGATCTGAAATAGGAGTCCATGCCTGTGAACAAGTATGTCACCAAGTTCACTCAATTGTCTTGATATGCTCATGTTGAAGTCGACACTGATGAAAAGAAGTAGGAGTGTTTTTTTAATGGCTTGAATGATGGGCTGGCCTATGCTTTGGAATCCCGGGACTTTGAGAACTTCCAAGGGATGATGAACAAGGCTCTTGTACTGGAGAACCATAGAGGTGTGATGGAGTGCAAGCGTAAGCTGGTGCACCAGCATCAGTCGAGCAGTAGCTCCAGACCACGTGATGCTACAGTGTCAACTAGACCTGTGTTCCATCCTACTCAACCGCAGTTTCAGCCGAAGCCACAGGCAACTGGACAAGGATTTTCTACCCTGTAGCATCAAGTGATTCAGTGCCCCAACAATTTCTAGACCCCTGCTACTGGGAATCAGAGTATTCAAAGGATCCAAGCTGCTTGAGACATGTTGCAAGCTGAATGGAGGTGTTTTGCTTATGGGGAGAAGGGCCATCTTGCTAACCGATGCCCCAATCTGCGCATCCATACTAATCAGACTGCTACAGCTACACCTGCCCCTACCCATGGTGCCAATTCTATTCCTGTTGCTGCCAAGCAGAACTATGTTCATGGGAAGGTCAACCATGTTGATGTGGAGGAAGCCCAGGAAGCTCCAGACATGGTCATTGGTATGTTTTTCGTCAATAACACTTCTTTAGTTGTGCTACTTGATTCTGGAGCATCACATTCTTTCATATCTGTTGTGTATGTTGAGAAGCATAATCTACCATTAGCCCTGCTAAAGTGTCAAATGATAGTTAGTTCTCCGAGAGGAGATATGCCCACATGGCAGCTATGCCCAAAAGTGAATCTTAAAATAAGAGGGGTAGACTTTGTCGCCAACCTTAGTTTTAGAATCGAAGGGCATTGACATCATTCTTGGAATGGACTGGTTGAGTAAGCATAAGGTACTTATCCACTATGCTAAGAAGTCTATCAAGTTGACTACTCCGGATGAGAAGGAATTAGAGTTTGTCACACAGACAGTAGTCACTGACAAGGGAGTTGCAAATCGTGCGAAGGTGAACCAAATGGATGCCAGTGGTCAACAAGTTTCCCGGTGTCTTCACTGAAGAGTTGCCAGGTGTGCCACCTGATTAAGACATCAAGTTTGTGATTGAGTTGAAGCCTGGTACTGCACCTATATATAAGACTCCTTTTAGAATGACTACTCCAGAGTTAGCTGAGTTGAAGGAGCATATTAAGGAGTTGCTAGAAAAAGGTTTTATTCATCGTAGCTCATCCCGGTGGGGAGCCCCTATGACTAATGAGGTTACCATCAGGAACAAGTAACTGCTGCCCAGGATTGATGATCTATTCGTTCAACTCCGAGGTGCGTGTGTGTTCTCCAAGATTGATCTTCAATCGAGATATCATTAGTTAAAGGCTCAAGAGTGTGACATACCAAAGACTGTATTTGTTTTAAGGTATGGTCTATACGAGTATACGGTGATGTCATTTGGATTGACTAATGCACCAGCCTACTTTATGTTTCTAATGAATAAGGTCTCCATGGAGTATCTGGACAAGTTTGTCATGGTGTTCATCGATGATATATTGATCTACTCAAGGAGTGAAGAAGAACATGAAGAGCATCTTTGTTTGGTTTTGCAGAAGCTTTGAGATCATAAGTTATATGCCAAGTTGAGCACGTTGGTTTCTTAGGTCATATCGTCTCGAAAGGAGGAATATTGGTGGATCCAAGCAAGGTTCAATATGTGTTGAGTTGGAATGCACCAACAAGTTTTGGCGATATTCGGAGTTTTCTGCGATTGGCTAGATATTATCAAAGGTTTATTGAAGGATTTTCGAAGATAAGCAAGTCCATGACCAAGCTGATCGAGAAGGATAAGAAGTTCAAGTGGATGCCAGCCTGGGAAGCTAGTTTCCAGGAATTGAAGAAGCGACTAATGACCGCTCTGATATTAGTGATGCCGAATATGGAGAAGTCATTCTCTATCTATTGTGATGTTTCAGGGCAAGATTTAGGATGTGTGCTCATGCAAGATGGTCATGTGGTAGCCTATGCTTCACGATAGCTCAGGAGGAACAAAGTGAACTATTAGACCCATGATTTGAAGTTACCGCTGTAGTTCATGCTTTCAAGATTTGGAGGCACTACCTTATGGGAAAGAGATATGAGCTATATACGGATCATAAGAGTTTGAAGTATATTTTCACACAATCAAACCTGAATCTTAGGCAAAGAAGATGGTTGGAGCTTATCAAGGATTATGATCTTGGAATCAACTACCACCCTGGGAAGGCTAATGTGGTAGCTGACACTTTAAGTCGTAGGTCTCATGTGAGTCAACTAGTGGTGGAAAGCATGACATTTGAGTTGTTTGAAGAGTTTGACAAGCTCAACCTAAGGATTGTTGCTAATACCAAAGCCATAGAGATGGAAGTTGGTTCAAGTCTACTTCAAGAGATTCAGAAAGGTCAAGAGGAAGATGAGAAGATCCAAGAGATTAAACGCAACATCAAGGAAGAGAAGTAGCCTAGTTTTTCGAAAGATGAGGAAGGAGTATTATGGTACAAAGGAAGGATTTATGTGCCGAACATCAAGGAGTTGAAGGATAAGATACTTCGCGAAGCACATGAATCTGCTTATTCCATTCATCTAGGAGGGAATAAGATGTACCATGATCTCAAGGCCACTTATTGGTG
>VSTD030004621.1:0-10196 GCA_008808055.3 Sporobolus alterniflorus
CATCGGACCCCGTGGAGTCTCCTGGGGCGGTGGCGGCTGTCTCATCGTCTTCGTAGTCAGACTCGTTGGAGCGGTCGATGAGAAGGCGGAGGTCGGGCGCGGAGAGCAGAGTGGACGGGTCCGCGTCGACAGTGGTGGAAAGGGGGAGCTCATGGAGGTGGAAGCGGAGCCGGAAGGAGGAGGACGGCGTCGGCCACGGGGCGGGGTGGTGGGGCGCGCGAAGGGGGACGCGAGCACGGGCGCGAGCTCGTCGGTGAGCACGACGCCACCGGTGACGTGGAGGCGCGGAGGAGGCAGGAGGCTCATGCGGCGGCGCGGGCGAGGCGTGAGGCACGGGCCGGTCGGACACGGCGCCTTTATGGCGCCGCGCGACAGCAGTGCTGCCCCGAGCAGCCAATCCGGGTGCGGCGCGTGGCGGCTTGGCCACTGACAGGCGGGCCCCACATGTCGGTGATTTTCTAATTTCAGAAAACCTCACAAATCGCTTTTCCACACAAGAAAAATAGATACAGGGTGAGGAAAATTCTGATAAAATTCATGGAGGTATAAAATCAAATTTGGAACACTTTTCATGATTACGACTTTCTCAGATTCTCCACGAATTTTGAATTATTCCAAAGATTCTAAGTCAAACTTGATTTGACCAAATTGTGCTCAATTAGCCTAGTTGCAACAGCTATAGAAACTTCACCAGAGCTCCAATGTGGACAAGGTGTGCTCCATGGTTCTCTATGAACCTTGCACTATGACCATGTTGACATGCACAAGCTAACTCCCATAATTGAAGAAGTTATAGCATTCACAAAGTGGCTATCTGATAAGCAGATTTCAGCAAAACGTGCTAAGTCTGAAATCTGGGTTATGTAGCCATATTTGGACTCTTGAAACAATTGTCTCCCCAGCTCCGAAATTTATGCACATTTGTACACTTGTAGATCATGACATCAGGAACAAATTCTCTTTTGTAAGTGGAGACTAAATCGGTCTAGATTAATTATGAAAAAACGACAACCAAGCCTAATGGTCCACACCAATCCAAAATTTGAAAACTTCGAATTTGATTCTAGACTTGAATTTGATCATCACTTAGGGTCTCATAAACATGTGATTAACATAATCATGTGGTTTAGAGACATGGGGTGTTACATGCACACTCTGCCCATGAGGCTGTGGTGAGGGACAAAGAGCTGGTGCAGCAAACTGATCAATCGAAGTTGCGGCGTTTTTAGGATTCTGTTCGTAAGAGACTCGTCGAGCTCCAATGTGATATGGAAACCTCTGTGTCTGCTCTTGGTGGATGAAGCACCGAATTCCCCTCTGACGCTTCTTTATCTGACTTCTTCAAGTGGTTTCAGACGGAGATCAAGTCGATGCCCACAGCCTTCGTAGAGTGTAATGAGAATATCACTTGTTACGCTCCCATTGATGTTTTTTAGATGCTCGCCTGGGGAGGTTGTGAGCATGTGTCAGAGCTGAGAAAACTTGCTCATTCCTACAATGCTTCAGTTTTTCAAAATTTTGCATTGGAAACAAGCCATACAACAAAAAGGCTTGTAAAGAATTGGTGGAATGCGCATAGCCTGCCATACTGCATGCGTAAAATCAAGGAGAATCGGGTAAGCTTCGTTATATATTGTTTATGGGTGTCTTTGTACGCAGTCCGTCTGACTTGTTTGTTCTTCTTCAGCCTGAAGCTGACGAAGGCATTGGAGGCGACCGCACCGATGAGGGCGTTAAAGCGGGTGGAGATGGTATGCAGATAGAGACTTCTGCACGAGGGACCTCCACGGCTGAAACTGCTAGTGACGACACTGAGGCAGACGTAAATGTGTCTGCAGAGACTCTCACGACCGATGCAGCCGCTGCTCCGGAGGTGTGAATAGTTAGGGGCAAGTTCATTTTGGGATGAGTGATTTTTGTGAAGTTTGAAATGATGTACTAAACATGCGCAGGTTCCGCCCGAGCGCGGACCTGAATAGACAATGGATATTATTTGTGTGGACACGTCCAACAGCAAAGCTGTAGGAAAATCTAGCTCTTATAATTTGTCCATTTTTTCTTTTGGGGCTGATTCCAGGGGTGCGGAGGTTGTTATGGTTATGTGTGTCGATTCTAGCCTGAGCATTGTGGAGTTGTGGCCCGACATAGATAAGTTAGATAACCAGTCCTGCGGAGATACCTCCGTTGTGCGTACGCGTGACGCTATGATTTGTGGAAAAAGGTCAGACGCGCTCGTTGAGGACGCTGACAGGCGCTCTGGGTGCGAAGGTAAATGAGATTCTTTGTCAGACGTTGCTAGGAGGCACGATTTTAGATTGAAAGGGTGCGTAGGAGGGTCCGTTAGGAAAGACGCTACGTGGATCTTGTCTGCTGCTCTTGGCGCTATTTCACCGCGTATGTAGAGGTCTTTATTAGATAGACGATATTCACCTTCGATCGGTATGGGTCTCTGTGAATGGGAGATTGTTTTGAACGAGCTTATTCGTGTGGGATATATTGTAAAGAAAGAACCCGGTGATAATCATTGAGAGCTGTGATGTTTTTCTTAGGATTACATGTTCGTGTGATTTGGTTGTCGCCCTCGTTTGTTGTGTTATCGCCTTCTTGCGATTTCGTCATGATATCACCCTCGTGTGATTTCATCGTGATATCGCCCTCATGCGATTTCGCTGTAATGTTGCCTTCGTGCGATTTTGTTGTTATATCGCCTTCGTGCGATTTCGTTGTGATATCGCCCTCGTGTGATTCCATTGTAATATCGCCTTCCTGTAATTTCTTTGTGATATCACCTTCATGCAATTTCGTTGTAATATCATCTTCGTGCGATTTCGTTGTGATATCGCCTTCGTGCAATTTCGTTGTGTCCCTCTGTGTTTTCAGGGTGTCTCTTTTTTATCAAAGATCTTTTGTGCAAGTCCCTTTGTATTTTTGGGGTGTCTCTTTTTTCATCGGATGTCTTTTGCGTGAGCCCCTTTGCATTTTTTGGGTGCCTCTTTTTTCATCGGATGTCTTTTGCGTGAGCCCCTTTGCGTTTTTGAGGTGCCTCTTTTTTCATCAAAGGACTTTTGCGTGAGGCAATGAACTAGGGGTTTTAATAATGCCCCTCTATTCAAGGCTCCGATGTTTTGCGTGAAACGCTTGTCAAATTTTCAGTTAACCTTGTTAGCTGTTTCGACTGTGTTTTGACTTGAAGTTTTTTTGGAACAAAACTTTGTTGAAGCTTCAAGGTACATAAGCTCTGGCTCATTAAAAACCTCACACCCTTGTGGGCTTCTCCTGTGAGGAAAATAGTATGGGCATTGAGAAATAAATGTGCGATGCTAGCACTACTGTGGAGGCTCGTTTATAGTTCATGAGACCTCTGCTTACAATTCTCACTTCAATATAAAAACGATGAAGGTTTTCTGCGTTCCATGAATGTTCTAGGACTTTCTCCGCTACCATGTAGGGTCCTATCCACTTTGCTTCGAATTTTTCTGTGTTCTCCGTGCGAGGGCTTCACAAAAGCACCAGATTTCTAACTTCGAATTGTTTTAGCTTGACCTTTGGATCTCTCCAAGCTCTTGTTTCTTGCTGATACTTCTATACATTGGACACTGCCTTGAGTCTATCTGACTCAAGCAAATCCTTCTCTTCCACTTCACTAGGGCATACTGTGTTTTCTGTTGTGGCCCGCAAGTTTCGGTGCTTTATTTCTTCTGGCAGCATAGCTTCTGCCCCGTACATTAATCGAAATGATGTGAAGTTTATTGCTCGGTAAACTGTTGTGTTATGGCTCCATACTGCCATTGGCATGACCTCTGTCCATTTACCTTTCTTTTCTCTCTCCAATATTTTTTCATTGCCTGAAAGATCAAACAGTTTGCTTTCCCAACTGCTCCGTTCAATTGTGAGTGATACACTGATGCGAAGGCAACCTTCGTGCCAATCTGCTGAAAAAATTCTTTGAACATTATGTTGTCCATTGCTATGTGTCTGGGTACTCCGTATCGACAGACTATGTTCTGCTAGAAGAACCTTTTGATTATTGCGGAGCTCACATTTGTGAGCGGCTTTGTCTCTATCCATTTTGTGAAATACTCCACTGCAATTACCGCGAAGTTATAATTGCCTTCCGCTGGAGTTAGCTTTCCTACAATGTCGATGTCACATCTCTGTATAGGCCATGATGGCGCTGTTAACTGCACCGGCTGAGCCGGGGCCTTCGTCTTGCGAGAGAATCATTGGCATGCTTCGCAGGTGGACACTAGCTTTGTTACGTCGTCAATTATCATTGGTCAGTAAAAACCCTGCCGCAAAACTTTGGTGACTAATGCTTTGGCTCCAATATCACCTCCGCATGCTGCTGCGTGTACCTCCATCAATATTTGATGTCCCTCTTCTTTGCTGATGCAACGAAGGAGGGGGCCTGATACCGAAACCTTGTACAAGTCATTACCCACTATTTGATATGCTTGAGCTCTCTGCTACATTCTTATTTGCTCAACTATAGTGCCGGGCTCATAATAATGGTGAAGGTATGCCATTATCGGAGCTCGCCAATCTTCGCCTTGTAATACGTTGATGATTCTTGGCTCTGGGTCGATCGTTTTTATCGACACGTCTGATATGATTTGCAGAAAAATGCCTGCTGGCAAAGATGTGTTGCGAGCTACTGCCTTCACCAGTTCATCAGCTTCGGTATTCTTGTTTCTGTCTATGTGCTCTACAAGGAAACCTTTGAAATAATTTTCCATTCTTCTAACTAAAGCTAAGTATTTTTTGAGGGTAGCGTCTATGGTGATGCATTCTTTTTATATTTGTCCAGCTACTACCTTGGAGTCTGTGCGGAGAGTGCACCTTTGAACACCAATGGCCCTTAGCTTTTGGAGCCCTAATAGGATAGCCTCGTATTCTGCAATGTTGTTGGTGCATTTTTCAGCTTTGCTGTTGAACTGCAATCATGTTGCGTAGCGTAACTTGACTCTCGAAGGTGATGTTAGTATTGCTGCTGCCTCGGCTCCTGCTACGCCCCAAGCTCCGTTGCAACTGACAAGCCATGCTAACTCGGAGACTTGTCCCTCAACTTCGAAGCCAGGCTCCATCCATTCTGCCACAAAATCTACTAAAATATGTGACTTTATGGCGCTGCATTTTTTGAAGTCTACTACGTGCTCTGAGAGTTCCACTGCCCACTTGCTGATTCTGTCAGAGCTGTCTCTGATACCGAAAATGTCATTCAGCGGTTGGTTGGTTAGCACTTTGATTTTGTGCGTTTTGAAATAATGTCGAAGCTTGCGGGCGCTCATGATCACAGCATAACAGATCTTCTCCATTTCTAAATAAAATATTTTGGACCCTGTGAGGACCTCCGACATGAAGTACACTGGGAATTGCTGCTTCGTTGGTTTGCCGTTGCTGACAATTTCTTTTTCGACAACGAGAGCTCCATTGACAGCTGCATGCATGGCTGAGAGGTAAAGAATTAAAGGTTGGCCCTTCTCAGGGCTGGAGAGTGTGGGTAATTCTTGAAGGTAACTCTTTAGGCTCTCGAAAGATTTTTGCTGTTCTGCACCCCCACTGTATCTTTGTGGAGCCTCTTAGTATGGTGAAGAATGGTAGACTACGCTCTACCAGCTTCGAGATAAACCGATTCAGTGAAGCTATCCAACCTGTGTGCTTTTGTACATCCTTTCTGCTCTGTGGAGGTTGCATCTGGGTGATTGCTCTGATTTTATCGGGGTTTGTTTCTATGCCCTTCGTTGATACCAGACATCCAAGAACCTTCCCCTTTGTGATCCCAAACACACACTTCTCCAGGTTTAACTTGAGTTTGGCTTCTCGCATATTCACAAAGGTCTCTGCCAAGTCTGCAATATAATTTTCCTTCTTCTTGCTTACCACAACTATGTCATTGATGTAGGAGAGGACGTTTCTACCGACTTGATCTTTTAAGGCGGCCTTCGTCATTCTGCAGAAAGTGGGTCCTGCATTGTGAAGCCTCTCTAGCATTCTGAGGTAGCAATAGGTCCCAAACAGAGTGATGAAGCCTATCTTTTCTTCATCTTCTAGCTGAAGCCAGATTTGATGATATCCGGAGAAACAGTCTAACAGTGCCATCATTTCACTGGCTGCTGCAGAGTCAATAATTTGATCTATTCTTGCGAGGGGGAAATCATCCTTTGGGTAGCACTTGTTGAGGTCTGTGAAGTCCGTACACACCCACCACTTTCCATTTTTCTTTCTTACCATTACTATATTAGACAGCCACTTGGGGTAAACCACTTCTCTGATGAAGCCTGCATCAAGCAACCTCTGGACTTCGGCCTTCGTTGCTTGTATTTTTTGGTCTGTCATTTTGCAAAGCTTCTGCTTCTTAGGTTTGGCACTTGGGCTGACCTATAATCGATGATCTATGACATCTTTGCTCACTCCCACTAGATCAGAGGTCAACCATGCAAACACGTCATTGTTTTTATTGAGGAAGCTCAGAAGCTCCTCTTGGTCTTGCTAATTAGCTTCGGTGCCTATGCATACTGTCTTATCCGGGACTCTTAGGTCCAACGGTACTTTTTTGAATTCACCCTCGGCTTCTATGAACTTTCTGCATTCTATCAGAGGTTGAGCTTCGTGCTGCCCTTGCTGCTATCGTAGAAAATGTACGTTCTTGTGGCTCGGCGTGAAACCCTTCTCAATACTTCTTGCTTCTTGCTAACTGCCAAAGACGGTTATGACTCCAAAAATTGCTGGTACTTTGAGGCACAAGTATGCCGAGTGCAAGACAACTTTGAATGTGTTTTGGAGTCCTCTTCTGAAGATGTCGTTATATGGATACGTCATGTCAACCACATCAAAGGTAATGTATTCGGTGCGTGGGTTCTTGGGGGTGCCAAAGGACACTGGGAGTGTGATGGTTCTGATGGGTTCGATTCTTTTTCCGCTGAAGCCATAGAGGGGCTTCAACTGTTCCCTGAGTTGCTTCCGGTCGAATCCCATTTTGTTGAAGGTTGCTAGGAAAAGGATTTCGGCCCGACTGCCATTGTTGGCATTATTGATACAAAAATGAGGAAAAAGATGGTCTTTTTGACTTTGCGCCCTTCACTTTCCTTGTATTGTTACTATTGTTAGCACTAATGGCAGGTGAAAGCTGATTTGGTGTCATTTGTAGCTTGAAAAAATACACAGGAGCATGTTTGCGACGGTGCCATCCCAACAACATGCTACTCTCAGCCAGCTAGATAAGAGCTTCAATGAAAAGGACTTGATAATGCTGCTGTGCTTTGATTTTGTTTTCTGATAAAATTTATACGAGCTCCTAGGCTTTTTTTCCTCTTCGTCCTACAGAGTGGTCTTGTCAAATGGTTGGTGATTGCTGGAAGTGCAAAACAATTGTCGTGATGCTCGGTAGTTATTGATTGACCAAATTGTTCCAGGTGTTGGGCGAACGTTTCTGGAGTAAAATGAAGCGACTGATATATGAGTTTTAAAAATTGATAAAGAAAAAAATGAGAGAGTATATAGAGAAGCATATAGGAAATGATGATATTCATATGAATAGCCGACAAAATATAAACTGGAATGCAAATTGTTTTCACCAAATTGCTCATTGCTACTAAAAGCAACATGGACAGAAGTATTATTAGTAGCCAGCTATATATTCTCTCCATATTTAAATTATTGTTGTTGTTGATTTTTTTCTATATTTAACTATTCATCTTATTTAAAATATTAATTATAATATATAAAATTATAGGTTATATTTTAAATTTCTTTAATAATAAATTAAATCATAATAAAATATATGATTAAACGTAACAAAAAATTTACAGATGACAACAATTTATCTTTGCAAGCTATTAAAAAATATTGATCCGCACAAACAACTAACTAAAGGTACCTTCCATTCTTTATCGTACCGACAAGTGCATCAAAGTCCCTTCATCTCAAGTCACCTCTTTCCACCGTGGCAGAGGGTAGGTCCAAGCTGTCACACGTGCTTTTGTGCTCTTCTGGCCAAGTTGTCACTGCCACGGCAGCGAAATGTGCTAGCAACAACTAGCGCTGATACTGCTGCTTTTGTTATTCTTATGTACGTGATGCACTATATATGTTGACTAAAGCATTGTCTTTCTTCTCTAGCTATTGATTATGTATCAGGATCCAAACTAAATTTTCTTTCGACGAGAAGTGACAAGTTGGCTTAATCGGATAGTTATATATAATGTCAAAAATTGATCTGTGTAATCAATGTGTAAGTATCGTGCGCACTGTAAAAAACTAATTGTGTACTTAGGATAACTGAGACATCGTGTCCAACATAAAGGAATTTATAAATATCGTTGCTTCTATATGTTCAGCAGTGCACAACTTAAAAAAGAATGTCATTTAAGTGTCGTCTACTGTAATACACTTGATGAGAATTAAAAGTTGCAGTTGACTTCTCCTAATATGTGCCAGCCACACTGGCACTCTCCTAAAGTCCATGTGGCCGCTACCGTTCCACGCCGATGCGTCGATCCGACATCTGAATTACCCCCAATCATTAGCAAAAAGGATGATCTAAGAAATACTTACAGCTACAAGGTGGTTCGTGAAAAGAAGGCCATTGGATTCCCAGGAAGACAAGCCTGGACATCGATGAGGAACAGGGTAAGCTTCAAAGGACAGTTGCTGGCTTATTCCATACAAGTATTTGTCGGAAATCTAAAAGAACAAATAAGAGCAGAGTTGCAGTAATAGTAATAAACAAAAGGGAAAAAAATGGTTCGGTGGGATGTCACGGGCGCTCGTCACGTCCAACCTTTTTTCTTCGCCAACCACCAGGAGATTTTTCTTTTTCATGGGGCTCATGATGTTGCAACTTGATATAACTGACCTTGGTATTTCTAGTCCGATCTGGAGCTCCATCCAGCCGCCCCAACAACAGCTCCAGATCAGAACTTTATGCGTGCATTCTGTGTCGATATGCTTCACCGAATATTCTTTTTTTTCTGTTTTTATTTTTAGAAATACAGTAGAAATATAGATACTTATACACGTATGAGTATTCACACATATAAACACATGTATACACATCATATCCATAGGAGCACATTTGAAATACTGAGCCGGCTTGATATTGAGATTCACGAGGTCGGTCATCAAAAGCGTCTCGCTATCAAAGCTATAAATGTAACACTCATATCAAATCTAGGATTTAAATCTAGATGGATTAGTTCCACCACTAGAAATCTAACTAGTTGGACTAAACCCACTTTGCTTGTCTGTTTCTATTTTTTCTTCTTCTTCTGAGCTGTCTTCTCTATTTCTTGAGACTAGTGAAGGAGTTTGGAGTTCTAAAAAATTTACCTGCAGCTCTGTTTGTAACCTGTAACGGTAAGTTTTTTTATAACAGTAAGTTGATGTAACAACACCTATGTTTCAAGTATAGGGAAAGGAAAAGGAGCAGTTTCTCGTTTCGAAAAAAGCATTCCCTTCTCTATTTGTTTAAATGTGTTTTCTTCTTTGTTTTGACCAATGGTTTGTATAAATTTGATCAATTTATAAAACATGCAAATTAGGTAATCAATTTCGAATGCAAGACAATCAAATAGAGATCGAGCTCGAATCAAATTATTACACTGATTTACGGACTGAGTTCTGTGCGAAAAAAATCGAGTGGAGAGCAAGGGCTGGCACACCGTTTCTATCGCGTGATTGATCCATTACAATCTTCATGTACAAACCTCAAGGCGTGTTGGAGTGCATATATAGGAGAGTGATGCCACGTTTTATTTTGCACATCTCTCTGTCGTCCTTCCTAGATTAGCAAAGAGAGACACCTTAATCCCGTCTCCTGTACGTATAAATGATTGCACTTGGTTGTCTGTACTGGCCGGTCTAGATCTCGGCGTGGCTGCCTCATTTGGGCACAACCACTCATTCCGCCACAACCAAGAAAAAAAACATGGTTTGAAAGCCTTGTGACATGTTTCGTACCACAAGAGCGAGCGCCAGAGGGCGTGTTGGTATAGTTGATTAGTACGGGTTAGTAACTTATTACTTTTACCTTGTGGGGTCAGTCAGCTCAGGGAGAATCCGATGGATCGGAGTCATTACAGTAATGATGGGAGAATCCGATTGATCGGAGTCATTACAGTAATGATGAACAATAATGATGCCGCTGATCTCCCTTTTGCATAAAGTGAGATTCAAAGTACCAATGGGATTATTATTTG
>VSTD030004622.1:0-10196 GCA_008808055.3 Sporobolus alterniflorus
CTGCTCTGGCATAACTGGTGGACATGTGGCACAAGGTGGCTGGACTACCGGTCCCGCCACAGAAGTTGGCGTGACTCAATCGCACCAGACCACCCGGCGTGATTCGAGCTTACGTGGTGCCATGTCAATGGATGCCCCCCCCCGAGCCACACAGTGCATATGGTGCAACTCCTTCATAAGTCACGCCAACCAGAATGCCACGATTGAAAATGGCTAGATTTGAAAAAAAATTGGTCGGGTACATTTCTCGAATACCTCTCCATGGCATTAGCATGGCCAAGCCTTGGCACAACGGCAGATGACTTCACTAGCGGGATCATGGCGCTGTTAGGCTGGTTCCAACGTAGGTTGGTACCACCCAGACTCAGGTCGGTACCACCTATCACCCGGTTAGTAGCGGCCGGGGACTGTGACGTGGAGGCCCGCGCAACCTGGATTGCTATGGGTCATCCGGGACGGGCAGTACTGTCCCTGTTGGAGCCGGTCGGGTTGGTACCATCTAGTCGGTACCAAACGTGATACCGCCCATCACTGGACCTGACGGTCGGTAGCTAGGTGTTGCATTCTGATTCATCCATGTGTCTTGTTTGAATTCAAAAACTAATCATTTTAACTGTTAGAGCTCCAAAAAATTCTAAAAATTTGAAATTTCATCCCTCAACCACCTATAAATACCCCCACCGAAACAAATTCTAAAAAATCGAAAAAATTTCAAAAAAAATCAAATTTCATATTTTATTTTATGTATTGTATTTTAAATTTTTATGCAATTGTTTTCTCAAATTTGTTTTCCACTAAATGAGAATTGAAAATTTTAAGTTTGGAATGGTGGTGTTGACTGAAAGAGAGAATGCTGACATGGCTGATGTTGATGTGACTGTGGGCTAGATGTTATAGGCTGGTATATGCTGCTACTGGTGGTCGAGAGAGAAAGAGAAAGCTGATGTAGCGTGATCGAGAGGGAGATAGAGGCAGCCCTGAAAGTTTACAGAGGCGCTTCGAATGGTGGGAACATGGTGCTTTGTCTCCTGCCGTGGTTGTGTGTTAATAAAGGGCCGAAGCCAACAGATTACAATCAGCAGGAGGTTTAGATCACAACCAACAGGATATCTATCTTATCTTCTAGAATCCTTATCTATCTGCTTCGTTGGTTGTGTTCTGCGATCTCTTGAATAGAATACAAATAAACTCAAATTGCAAGACGTTTTCAAATACACCCCCTCAATCTAAACCGTTACAAGGTTTAGATTGTATTTGAAATTTTCATATGGTCGAATAGCTAAAGCCTTCATGAACCCATCTGAAACATGGTCTCCTGATGGCACATAATCAATGCACAATAGTCCTTTGGCTATTCTCTCTCGAACAAAGTGATAATCAATCTCAACATGTTTTACTCAGCCATGAAACACATGATTGGATGCTAAATATTTTGCTCCCATGTTGTCACACCATAATTTTGCTTGTTTGGGACATGGTATGCCAATTTCCATTAGTAAAGTTTGAATCCACATTACCTCTGCAGTGGTATTTGCCATTGCTTTATATTCTGCTTCTGTGATTGACCTTGATACCGTTAGTTGCTTGCGTGCACTCCAGGAGATAAGGTTAGTTCCTAAGAACACATCATACCCTCCAGCTGATCTCCTATCATCAAGACATCCTGCCCAGTCTGCATCAGAGAAGGCACTAACAAGCAATTAACTATTCTTAATGAACTTTAATTCAATCTTGGTGCTACCCTTTATGTATCACAATATTCTCTTAACAGCTGCCCAATGTGCATCAATAGGATAATGAAGAAATTGACACACTTTGTTAACTACAAATGCTATATCAGGCCGAGTAAGGGTCAAATACTGAAGAGCACCCACTATACTTCTATACCTTGTCGCATCATTTGGGCCGAGTGGACTACCAATATGCAATGCTAATTTATCTCCTATAGAGAGTGGTGCGTTGGCCGGCTTACACATCATCATCCCTGCCCGTGTTACTAAATCATTAGCATATTTATCCTGTGACAACATGATCCCATCATTTACCTTCTTCACTTCAATGCCAAGGAAGTAGTGCAGATCACCTATGTCCTTGAGAGCAAAATCATCACATAAATTCTTCAACAATGTTGTCACTACATGGGGCTGAGAGCTAGTAACAATGATGTCATCAACATATACAAGAATAAACATCGTGATAGTCTCATACCATAGAAAAAACAAGGAGTTGTCAGCTTTAGAAACTGAAAAACCAAGCTGCAAAAGTTTTGTACTCAGCCTTGCATACCATGCTCTTAGGGCTTGTTTTAGACCATACAAAGTTTTATCTAACTTGCATACATAATGTGGTAGAGTTTTATCTTCATATCCTGGAGGCTAACACATATAAACATCTTGTTTCAAGAACCCATGTAAAAAGGCATTTTGGACATCTAACTGCCTCATAGTCCACGCTCTTGAGGCAGCCAAAGAGAGAATGATTCTTATAGTTGCAGATTTGATGACTGGGCTAAAAGTTTTATCGTAGTCTATGCCATACTGCTGTTTAAATCCTTTTGCAACTAAATGAGCTTTATATCTATCTAGACTTCCATATGCTTTCCTTTTAATTTTGTACACCCATTTGCTATCGATAACTTTACACCCATTCTTGTAGTTGCAGGCTTGAATGTCCTCGCATGTTCTTGCAATCTCCTCACTAAGGCCTCCACCCCGGATCGCTCTATAGCAACCGCCATTTCTGCAAAAGGACAAGGCATAATATACCACATCAAGAGATTTGTTTAGAATGTTCCACTTTTTTTAGGTTTGTTAGTAGTTGGAGGTCAATCACTTTTCATTCTTTATTATTATTATTATATGCACAATATACTATAATTTCCTAAAAAATGCCATACAATTGCCATCTTAATGTAAAGCAGAAAGAGTAAATCTCACCATCTGTCAGGATGGTGCTGCTGGCTGGCATGGGATCGATTCCAATGTTGTTCCAGATGTGTTGTTTGGTTTCATGCCTAAGGTGGCTAAGGTTTGCCACGCCTAAGGTTAGTCAGTTTGACCAAGTTAGACATGTGTTTGATTCATAGTCATAGTTGTGACAAGTTTTTTAGCCAACTACCTTGGTCACACCTGTTAATGACTTATAAAAGTGTGGCAAGATTCCATTAGCTATGTCAAAGAGTGACACTGGATTTGAGCGGCTAACCTTAGGCAAGTGTGGCAAATATTTCTTTAGCATTGTGTGGCAAGTTAGGCATGCAACCAAACAAACCCTTAATTATGTACTCCTGAATGAAATATAACAAATATGAATTAGACTCATAATATAGAAGAGAAAAATGCTAAAATGAATTGTTTAAACAAGCAGTTACTGTTAGATGAGTCATCATTTCATGTACCAATAGGATCAAGTTTGTTGTGTGTTGGTTACAAGATCGAGTTAATCAGGCCTATCTTCTATTAGGAATATCCTAGATGTAACCAATACGCTATCCATCAGTTCCTGGTTGTTGCACGCTGCGTGGCAAAAGGGTTCATCCCCTATAAAGAGTAACATGAACAGGTGGCACACCATACATTCACCAAGTCTCACATGGTAACAGAGCCAACCTCTACTCAATCACATCCAGCCATGTTGACTCCTTCAAGTTCCACTACCGTCCCCTCCACCGTTCCATCATCCTTCTCCATCCCCATCACAGAGAAGCATACCAAGACCAACTACCTTGTGTGGAGGCAGCAGGTTCTACCCTCCATTCGGGCCGCCCAACTCGAAGATCTTCTTTACAACGTCGAGAAGATGCTACCCAAGACCCTTCCTGTCCAAAAAGGAGAGACGACCACAGACAAGCCTAATCCTGAGTACATTGCCTGGATGACTCGCGAGCAAGCACTGCTTGGCTACTTGGTGTCTTCTATGGCGCGCATGAAGTCTTGATGGGTCTCACAACGATCACCACTTCTGCAGTAGCGTGGACTGCCCTAGCAGATATGTTTGCACCACACACACATGTGCGGTCTGTCAACACGTGCATTGTGCTTGCAACCATGAAGAAAGGTACATCTACGATGACTGAATTCTACTAAAAAAATGAAGAATTATGCAGATAAAATGGCGGTGTATGGCCAGCCTCTTGGTGATGAGGAATCCATCACCTATGTCCTTACTGGTGTCGATGAGGAGCTCTAAAATGCCCTTGTGTCATCCATCGTCACGCGTGTCGAGCCAATCTCACCACACGAGCTCCTCTCTTAGATGGTGAGCTATGAACATCACATCGACAAGCATACCGGTGGCAAATTACTCCTCCTCCTCCACCAACGCTGCTTCACGTGGTCGTGGTGGTCCCTGGTCTCACGGTGGAGGCATTGCCCAGGGTCGTGGTCGCGACCCAGGTCGCAGCACTGGCTGTGGCGTGTCTGGACCATCTCACAGCAACTACTCCAACACTAATTGTCGCACCACTCGCTCTGATGGCCAGAACAGGCCTCGGTGTCAAGTATGCTTCATGAAGGGCCACACAACCAGCATCTGTTGGTATCGCTTTGATGATGAATTGGTGCCTGACAACTGTCTGGCTGCCTCTGCGACACCCTCTGCTAGAACCGATCCAAATTGGTATTTGGACTCAGGGGCTACTGATCATATCACTAGCGATCTCAAGAAGCTGACGATGCACGAATGCTACAATAGTAATGAACAAATTCAGGTGGCGAACGATGCAGTATGGACATTATTCATGTCGATAACTCTATATTACCCTCTTCCACCCGCCCATTGCATCTTAAACAAGTCTTGCATGTTCCTTATGCCCGCAAACAGCTTATCTCTATTCATTGCTTTAACATTGGCAATAATACTTTCATTAAGCTTCATCCATTTTTCTTCTTGATTAAGGATCGGGTCTCGAGGAGTGCTTCTTTGCGGGCCATGTAGGGGTGGTCTATAATCTATCTTGCATTTACCTCCATATCATCAGAAGCTTCTCTTTTAGCAATCAAACCATCTTCCTACATATGGCACTGTAGATTAGGACAACCCTCTCATGAGATTGTCAGTCGTGTGATTAGAACCAACAGACTGTCCTGTTCTGGCTTAGAGTCCAATGAGTATGTGTGTGATGCATGTCTCCATGCTAAGGCACATCAGCTACCCTACCCTCAGTCATCTAGTCTGTCTACCGCACCATTAGAACTTGTATTTTTCTAATGTATGGGGACCCGCTCTCAATTCCTTTGGCAATACGTAATACTACATTAGCTTCATTGGTGATTATAGCAAATTCACGTGGATTTATTTTATTCGCTAGAGATCTAAAGTGTTTAAATTCTTTAAAAGAGTTTCAATGCCTTGTTGAATGTATGTTTAAATGCAAAATTATCTCCATGCAGATAGACTGAGGAGGTGAATATAAGCACCTCAACTCATTCTTCTGCTCTATTGGCATTGCCCACCTCGTCTCCTGTCCCCACGCCAAACGGAGCTGCCGAACGAAAACACAAACACATTGTTGAAATGGGTCTAGCCTTACTCACCAATGCCTCCATGCCCCTCAAATTATGGGATCAAGCCTTCCTCACAGCCACTCATCTCATAAACCGTACTCCCATAAAGCTCCTTCAGTATGGCATGCCTCTCTATCGCCTTCTTGGTGCCACACTGGACTACTCCAACCTTCGCGTCTCACTACAACCTTTTATGCCTTCTATGACAAATGTACAATGACAGTAGAGGTATTCGTCATGAATTAGTTCTGTTTATGAAGTTTTCTAAGAGGTGACTCAATCTAGTGATGAAATTTTTTCCTTTGTCATTAAAATTGTCATAATTTGGAATATTTGCATGTTTGTGATGATATTTTATGACAATATGTAATTGTCATATGAGTAAATCATCATAACTCCATTTTGTATTATAAATGTGACGATATTGCGTGACATTTCATATTCCATCATAGTTTTATAATATATTTAAAATTTAAAACTGTTAAATAACTCTAGTTGACACCTGTGCAACGCCATTATTTATGTGAACTAACTGTCACATCGATATGCAATAGTCTATATGGCTATGTGGTACCAGATATTAGAAGCAACCTGGATCAAACCAATGACCATAGAGTTGGATTGTAGTAGCACTTCAGATGGACCATTCCCATGCTTGTGGTACAATATTGAGCAGAATTAACCTAACTCAATTAGATTACACGAAAAAACATAAAAAAAATACTATGATCTACATCAAACCAGAGAGTTGGATTGTATCATCACTTCCAATATACCGTAACAATGCTTGTGATAGAATATTGAACAGAATATACTTAGTATCTGTTTGGATCCTCAGATTTGGACTAAATTGAATTGGATTCCGGAGGTGGTCCATTTGGCAACTCATGGAATTGAATTGGTGATTTCCATCCATTCCCACAGGCCGAATTCTTGGCCTGACTCACATTTCGAACACAACTCACGAAAACTTTTAGAATTGGGTACGAAAATTCAGCCCGGCCCATTACACAGTCATCCCCGATCTCGTCTCTCTCAGCACTGTGTACAACTCATCTCTCTCAGCTCCGTGTACATCCCGTCCATGGCTGTGGGTGCAAGATGTTGTGGAGCTCGTCGAGGCGGAGGCTGATGAGGGGGGCTGCTGTTGCTGGAAGAGGTGCTTGCAGGGCGGCGGAGGGGCCTTCACGGGTGTCGGTGGGCACGTGGTGGGCTCCCTGAGGTAGCTAATTCCGCTGCCAGTCGGCGTTCGGCAGTTGTAGTAGGCATCATCGTTAGGGATGGGGACGGTTCGGAGTGGCGGAAGTCGTGACGTGACCATAATCAATCACTTGGGCAACCTAGGACGAAGGAGCAGAGCAATCCAATTGAAGGAGAAGAGCAGCAGAGTGCTGAGATGTGGTGGTGAGCAAAGACTAGAGAGAGGGCAGAGCTCAAAGTGAAGGGATGTCGTGGTGTATATGCAGGAGGAGAACCCATCGTGTGTGAAAGGGAGAAGACGTCTGTGTTAACTCAAAATAAAATAGAATCCAACCATCAATTGATAGTTTTCCTGAAAGTGGTTAGTGTTAGCCAAGCCTTGTTTTGGTAGAAACATTGTAGACTATAGTACCGGCATCATCTGTCACAGTTTTGGCTACCTTTTTTTTGAAAAGGGTACAACAAGGGAAACCCTGCTACGGTATTATATTAATAGGAAATATAAAAAAAGAAAAAAACAGAAAGTGAAAGATAAACTGTACAAACCAGGGGCTGTAGAACTGCACCCCGAGGCTGAAAGTCAGCCCAGGAAAAAAGAAGGAACTGTACATGCTGATAAGGTCGAGAAAAACTATTTGCTTGTTAGGTAGGAGACAGTTAGCCTGAAGAGTAGCCTCTTGAAGAAACCCTCTTTTCCAACTTGCCAGAGAAGGACGCCTGTTATTGAAGATGAGATCATTCCTTTGTTTTCAGATGAGCCATGCCCCAACCAAAAAGAACTCCATAAAGAAAGGGTGTGAGCATTGTTGCCTTGCTTGGGCCATCATCTAGTGGAAATTCGTGGTCAGGTTATAGTTGATCTCAAGATGGTTCCAGCACTCCTTGCTGAAACGACAGGAGAAAAATAAATGAAAAGTTGTCTTGTCTCTGTGTTCAGAACACATTGGGCAGGTGTAGTCATTCCCTTGCAGCTTGGAGATTCTTTCTTCGAAGGATGTCGTGCACATTAAGCCTATCCATCATGAGCAGTCATGCAAAGACTCTAATTTTGTTGGAGCATTTTAAATCCCAGAGCCAAATGAACTAATTTGGTGGGTGAAAGTGCTTGAAGGTGTGGTGGTAGAACTTAGCTGCTGTGAATTTTGAGCTTCCCCAAATATATTCCCATGAGTTCCTAGAGGAGTTATCAACTTGGAGGTTCTACAAGACTTGCTACAATTGCTGGTATTCCTAGAAGGCCTGAACTGACAGTGGCAGGTGGAACTGGTCCTCGATTCTGTTATTCAAGATGAACATGGCCACTGATATATTTTTATTTTTTGCATATGAGTACAGCCTTGAGAATTTTTGCTCAAGGAGCAGATCATTCCAGACATCTAACCAGAAAAGCACAGTTGAACCATCACCAACCTTGCATTTTGCCACTACCTTGTAGTCATCACATAGCCAAATTGTGTCCTTCCACCAGAATGACCCCTTATCTTTGATTGCATGAGGGATTTCCCCATTCCCATAGTAGGTGTTCCAGATTAAGCTTACCCAGGGGATGTCCCTCTTGTTGTAAAATTTGTCCAAGTGTTTCAACAACAAGGCCTTGTTCTACGTTCTAAGGTTAATGATGCCTAGCCCACCTTTCTTTTTTGGCCTTGTACACTTTTTTCATGCCACTAGTGGTCTATTCCTTGCATTGCTTTCTGACTTGTTCCACATACCATATCTTCTTGCTCTGTCAAAGTATTCTAACACAGCCACCGGGAGTAAAGATAGGCAGAAAGGATAGGACTGAATTTACCAGTTGAAGTTTGCCAGCCTAGGTCAGCATTGAGGAGATGGAAGTCAGTTGCCTTTCCACCCTATTCATGAGAGGTGCATAGTGTTCAACTCTTGGTTTCATTGTGCCCATTGAAAGGCCTAGGTAGGTAAATGGCATACCCTGTAGTTGACATCCAAAGACTCCAGCTAGGATCTCAGCCTTTTAAACACAGCCTTGTCATCCACACCTTTCTTCATCAGCTGCTGAAGAACGTCTCGGCCTTGTTGGTGCTTCCATTGCTGCACAGATACTCAATCATTAGGTTATAAGCCGATGCCTCCAGCACATGATTCTTTCGGCTCAGCAGTGTCCCCTTCTCCATAAGCTCATCTAGCACCTCAACTGCAGCATCTGACGTCTCTGGTTGTGTGTATAAGCTTCTGTTCACTCAATTGGACAATATGTTGGCATGCCTGTTCAGGCGAATCTGTTCACCTCCTGGAAGAGGTTCATAATCAGTGTTGTCAACCAGCACCTCATTCCTTATCGAAGTATAACCTGGATATGGATCCAGGCTAGGAAGATAAAACACCATGAGAATTCCAAAAAGGAACTGCAACAAAACAAAAGTTCAGTATATGACAGCGATAACTCAAAATATGGTTCAGGAAAACTATAGAAACAAAGATACAAACCTGGCATATAACCTCACTGCAGTATAAGTAAAAGATTGAACTGCACAGATGAAATACCAAGGTTAGTCCACATGTAAAATTCCTAAGAGAAAATCAAAACGGTCACAACGAAAATAGTTTCATCAAGAAAATAAATTTTACAAATGTACTGTACCTCGAACTTTAGTACTGTCTCACTGAAAGCACAAGATTGAACATAGTAGCTTCCCCCACCAACACATAAATGATCACAAATCGGATGTACCATCTAAACTCGTAGATGTAAATTATTATTTCCAGAACAATCATTAGAAGCATACAACACCAAGCCACAGATTCAATTGTCAGTGAGACAATCTGCAGAAGCAGAACTTTAAATGACCAAAATATCCCAAAGACATGGAAATTTTAAATGCATTAATCAACCTTGATATATAGCAAGGTATGTTACTCTTTTTTGTTGTCATTTAAGTACCACTGCATATTGTTTCATGAAAATAAAATAGAAGAGAAAATTAACTCACAGCCATAGGTGGTGAGATGTATTATACCCAAAACACTACATCTTACAGCCCATGTATAGGCAGTCCTACCTTGAGTACTCTTGACACCAGTATAGGAGGGGTACCATATCAGCATAAGAGATATCGAATGCAGCCATCTCACCTCAAACGGAGCGAGGCCAGGCTGCTCATCCAGGTTCATAATAGAGGTACCAGTAAATTGGCTCTGCTATGCAGTAGTACACCACAAGCAGCCCAAGCAGATAGTTGTACTATGGTGAGCTTAACTTGAATGGCTGCACTGTGTAGTCCCTCGTTGTCCTCCATATCCGATAGAAGCAAACACCAAAGAGTGCAAGGTACAAGATGCAGACCACCAGGGTGTCGATGCTAAACAGAGTGTACACGCCAAACACGTTCTCCACCACATGTGATCAGGCACCATACTTGACTGTGGGTGGCAGGACAAATCCAGTGGCTTGAATCCCATCTCAACACCTCCACTTAGCAGCCCTGTTCTTCACTCAGTTCTGATCTTCCCCTGAAAATTAAGTCAATGAGC
>VSTD030004624.1:0-10195 GCA_008808055.3 Sporobolus alterniflorus
AAACAGAATTTAAAATAGATATGATATGGGTGCGATTAATCATTTTAAAGTTTCTGTATTGTATATTAGTGATGTAGTAGCTGATGTGAACCATTTACATGTCAAAAAAATCATTTAGTGAGTTCCTCTTATATAGCTACAGGAGATGAGTTTGAGACCCTATGGCGGTTCTCTCTTTTCCGGTCTTGGACATAGAGGTGTACTTTGCTACTGGTTGCAGGGCACTGCCGAAGCAGGACCAAACAACTAGATTCTGTGGGCCAACACTGAAGCTAAGGCTCTGTTTGGATCCTCTAAGTTTTTAAAAGCTGAGAGTGCCTCCAAACGGGTCAGTTTTTATTCCAATTTCTAGAATCTAGCCACCCAGTTTTTAAAAACTCATTAGCTGATGATATCCAGTTAAAACCAATTTTTGCATCGTAAAAGACTCACTGTCCTTTACAACTTGAAATTAATTATATAGATTGCCACCTAATTTTTAGAAAGTGGTCTTCAAACACACATAGTTTTTAGAAACTAGTCAATAAAAGTTGATTTATAGTTTTTAGAAACTTGTCTTCAAACACCTTCACCCAACTTTTATTTAGAAACCGATTTTTATAAGCTATTGCTAAAAATCAAATTTTATAAAAAAAAATAATGGATCCAAACAGGAAGACATGTGGATCCTTTCATGCACAATAGGAAAATCAATAAAATTCGTTTGTGCAAAGCTGACGAATTCACAGAGGAAAGTCCGATCTTGTATGACTATTCTATCTGTGGTCAACCTCACCACACCAAGCGGCATGATTACCACCCCCTCTCCCTGCGAGCTCGTAGTCGTTTTCCTCGGAATTTGATAAGCCTGTCTAACTATACGGTTAGGGATTAAAAATCTGTTTGCACCTTAAAAATCGCTCCCAACCGGGTTTACCGAAAACTGTGAAAACTAAAAAAATCAGTCGGTTTTTTATATAAAATTCAATTTTTGAAATTTGAGAAAGGAAAACAAAAATTCAAGCAGTTTTCTAATTTATTCAAAATTCAAAGTTTGAATGAAAACAGTAAATCAACAGTTTTTTGGTTTATGGCTCAGTTTTTCATGTTTATCACATGATTTATTGGTTTTCATTTTTTTCAAAATTTCTAAAATTTAAATTATAACCGATCGTTTTTTTATGAACCGAATAAACCAGACCAATTTTATCAGTTTTTTCGATGTTTGAATCCATGGCTATAGTATGGCGCATGTTGTTACCACCTACGTCCCCAAGTGAGGACGGCATGTATAGGTAGTGCTAGAGACAAAGTAAAGAGTTGACCATGGGGAGATACATCCACTTATTTTCATCTTAAATACTCTCTACATCAACAAATATTTATCATTTTGGTTTTTTATATCAATTTTAACCATTCGTCTTATTAAAAAAAATTAAAGTTATGAAAAAACAAAAAAATAATACTATTTATTACGTAATATAGTTTAAGTATATATTTGATTTTCCATAATTTTATTTTTTAATAAAACAAAAGGTTACAGTTGATATAAAAAATCAAAATGACAATATTTGGAGATGGAGTAGCTGCCAGGGAGCCGGGTCGGACAGGAGTCCATGCTCTAGAGCACGTTGCTCTAACCGGTCACGTCGGGTCCAGCAGAGGAGAGGAGCAGTTGTGTTGCGGTGGTGCTCAACGGCAACCGGTGACGCCACGTACTCATACCAGCGAACGACGACGACAGCAGTCAACTTAACGGTACGCGACGAAAGAGAGGAAGAACCGAAGAAGAAACCGTACGTATGAGGCGTACGTGTACACGTACCACATGTCTCGCCACGAGCAGGAACGCGAGGAAGCAGACCCCCATGAGGATGGTCTGCCACGACCACTCCTTGGTGTGTTGGAACACGGACGCCATGACGGGGACGAGCCCCATCTCGGTGGTGAAGTGGACGATGCCCATCAGCTCCTTGAGCTGCTGCAGCGACACGATGATCGCCGCGCCGGCCATGAACCCAACCAGCGTCGCCTTCGACAGAAAGTCGATGATGAAGCCCAGCCTACACATGCGACGCCATTCTTCAGTCAACGCGCATGCATGCATGGTCTCTCTCTCAAGCGCATGCATGGTGCTGACTGACCTGAGGATGCCGAGGGAGGCCTGGAAGATGCCGGCGAAGAGGGTGGCGGTGAAGGCCAGCTGCAGGAACAGCATCGGCTCGGCGGTGGGGTTGACGGCCTGCCGCAGCATGGACCCCATGATCAGCGACGAGATGGACACCGGGCCTACCGCCAGGTCCCGCGAGCTTCCCAGGACAGTGTACACAATCGGCGGCACGAAGCTCGAATCTGCGTCGAGTTCATCAAGATCGAGTATATACATACTATATACATTATACAGTTTTGTTATGGTGTATAATCAATGTGAGTCGTTTATTTGTCTAGATTTAATGGTTAAAAATAAGGAAGTAACTATTGAGAGGTACTTTAAGTGATAGATTAGTAACAAATTAGTGTGGATCAGATATCAAAATTATTAATTTCTCAATAATATAATAAAAATCAACGGTTGAAAGATACCTCAGAAATACTGTAGCAGAAATCTGCATTATAAATTATACTCGTATAATTATAACACTATAGGAGGAAATAAACGTACATAAACCGATTATAGGAGGCAGGTTTGCAAGCTTGGCGTAGCTAATCCCCTGCAGTCAAGAACCATTACATGAAGAAGTTATTAGTACGGCTAGCTGGTGATCAGAACGGCTGGTGCGGTGCGTGCTTTCCAAATATACAGAAGGCGCAGTAAAGACGAAAGTACGAAACGTCTGGAATACAGTTAATACATGGATGCGTAGAGTGTTAAATAGAAGCAGCTCAAACGCGCAAGCATGAAACTTAACGGAATCATTAATAAGAGTACAACTCAAAGACCGGCTATTCGTCGGCGTATTCTCGGCAACAGAATGAAAGAATTCGCCAATCATATGTGAAAACGAAGAGATCCGAGATAGTAAGGTATCGAGATCATGCCTGAGGTATGGCGAGGCTGGCAATGGTGAGGCCGGCGATGAGGTCGGACTTGAAGAGGGAGAAGGAGTAGGTGGGCAGCCAGTCGAGGATGGGGAACAGGTACTTGAGCGCCAGGAGCCACTGCACCATCCGCGGCTGCCCCTTGAACCCTCGGAACGGGTCGTCCGGGAACAGCGTCTCCTTTACCCTCACCTTCAGCTTGCTCGCCGTGCTCTGCGGTGGCGGCGTCACCACCTTGTGCACCTCCATCATCGCCGGTACCTCCGGTGCCGGCTCTGCTGCGCTTCCCAGCAGCTGGCTCTCATTACTGCCATTGTTGTAGCTGCCACCGTAAGGAACTCGCATCCCCACCATGGTGTGGTACGTGATCGCTGATGACATGCAAGAGCTGGACGGGTAGATCAGATAGACAAGAGTAGACAAGGAGGGAGTATATATATAGCAGCAGATAGAAAAGAAGAAAAGTGATACGCAATGCACTATAGAAAAAAGTAAATCTAGACAAAATAACTTATGTAGCCCCTGAGTTATCTACGACAGCTCAACCCTCAGTCATCATAGGTAACGGGCTAACTTACGATGGCCCAGGCACGACCCTGAGCGGATGATGGACACGTCTTACCCACGATGACCCGTGGCCACCGTCGTAGATTTAGCTAATCTATGAGGGTCTGTCGTAGATTAGGCTAATCTACGACGTTACGCCAATGATGACTAAAACCGTCATAGATAAGGTTTAACCTTATATATGACGGTTTTGACCATCAAAGATGTCTCTGTTTCCTATAGTGATGTAACTTACTAAAGGGGGGGGGGAATCAAAAGTGATGACACACAAAGTGGGAAAGGATATATGCGTTCAATACTTAGACATGACACATAAATTGGCAGTTTTCCTCATGGATGGGATTGGTAGATTTGATACCACCATCCTTGTCATAGAGATTATATACACCATATCCTACATATGGTGTACATATGCGAAAATTGTAGGAAATGACTGTGTACATAAGAACCAAAGCGGTAGGACACTTCCCCCGATTAGCCCTTCCACCAAGCAAGAGGTATTGATGTGTTAAAATAAAATTTTAACATTACAAATATGAGAATCAAACCTAGATCTCTTCCAAGAATAGACTTGCCACAATATTTGAAATGGAGGTAACACAATTAATAAAGGCCTTATAGCTAGTGTGCCAAAAACTTTGGGTCAAACAAATTTGCATGTAAATGACTAAGTGGAATCGAGGAAGTATAGTAAAGCTTGAGTGAATATTAGTAACGTGTGTATCACAAACAAAATATTAGTAACGTGTGGTTTCAACAAGAGGATGCAATCTCCATTGAGCCTTCACCATTTTTCTTCCGGGAAACAAGAAATAGTTGTTGGTTTGAAGGATCAGCTTACCTTGGAGGGAGTCAACTTCAGTTAAAAAGAAAACAAAAAAAGCAAGAAAAAACACATCAAGTTGACGGCCGTCTCGTTCTACATACCTATTTTAGAATCACCCTGTGACCGCTGTCGTGCGGAATCTTCTCAAATTAAGTGCTATCTGTCTGGACCACGTATGTGCGTGTATGCCATTGGTGGAGCCATTACCTTGTCAAATCCTTTCCAAGATTCGAGCTTGGGGCAAATTGATTGATGAGGAGATTCCATCATCCTTTAATGAAATACGTAGTCAGACTCGTTCTAAAACAAAAGGATTGATGCGCGGAGAATCATGTAGGATGGCAAGCTTTCTGCTCATGCCTGTATATTTGCCGGCCGGCCGGCCGGGCCGGGTGGGGGCATGCACCGTCGGGTGGGGTTCTTGGGCCCGATGAAGATGGCAAGGATATACAGTGCATGAGATAAAAATGGGGAGGTGAGGGATAGATTAGAGCGGCAAATGGATAGATCGAGCTAAGCGAGGGAGACGGAACAGAAACGTCAGAGCCAGCACTATCTTGCTTTGTTCAGTGAGCCACTCCATGACATGTTGTTGTCCATGGATTTTTCGTGGCGCTTTAGAACCGACGGGTCGCTTTTGAAGCATGCAGATCGACGACGTTCTGTCTTGTTGTGTGGCTTTCTCTGTCGTGCAGTACGTATGGCATCGGGGAACCGGAAACGTGTACGTTGTTGGCCGTGTGTTCTCCATGCATTTTGGCCGCCACTGCATGTTGCTGTGTTCTCTAGCTAGCTCGATCGCATAATGCACGCAGTCTCTCTGCACTAGGTGGTGCCACCACCACCACCACTTCCAAACCAAACCCATGCCAAGTGGCAGGCTAGGAATGAAGGCAGTGATCGCAGTGGTCCAGGACACGCGCCGGACAAAGCACAACTGGTGGGGCGCCATTGTGCGGAGGAACAGGGAAAACGCTTTGGCCATCCATCTCTCCCCGTCCGCAGAAAAAGGCGGCGGCGATCCATCCATAGAAATGACTCCGTAGCCACTTGCTGAGCGTCGACTTTCGGATCGGAGTTGAACCATGGGAGATTTGCCAACAAGGTTGAAGATAGGGCAACCGATCGTGTCGCCGCCTACTACAAGCTTTTTTTCATCCTAACGTGGCGCTTATGGCTACGGGATATGCCAGGCAGTCACCTTCAAGGGTTGCCATATTCGTTTTCGAAACAACCACCTCCATGTTGGTTTATTTTTCTTCGATACGTTGGCGAGATCAAAATGAAGTTTGCAGCAGCTGCTGTTCATGGACAGCTGCTAGGCCAATTTTGACGGGGGCGGGATCTGCAGTAGTTTTTAGGCCCGTATGGACTCTTAGGCTTATGGAATTCAGGCCCAATATTCGCCATTTTTGGGCCTAGTTGACCGTCGGGCCGTGTAGATGCTGCTCCCTCGTCGTACTCGAAATCCGAGAGACCACCGGAGTACGGGTTGTGTTACGAGTCGCGTACGTAAACGACTCCGACTCGTACAAGCCGTAAGAGGATTTCGATGCGCTTCGTAACCCATATATCTGATTGGACGTCCAAGAACTTCTCTCGTACCAGTCGTGTCGTCAGAACCGTGATCGCAAAAGCAACGACAATATGTCGTCGTCTCCGTGGGCCGACCTCCTGCCGGAGCTGTGCGGGCTCGTGGTGGACCGCCTCGACGCCATGAGCGTGCTCAGCTTCCCGGCCGTCTGCGCGCCCTGGTCGGCCGCGTGCAAGGAGACGCCCCGCCTGCGCTCGGGCTTCCCGACGATGCTCACGTCCGCACTCGACGCCGAGACTGACGGCTGCACGGTCTGCGACTACGAGGATGGCGTCTTCGCGCTGCACGACGTGTCCACCGCCAAGTCCTTCCGCGCGGAGGCTGAGGGGCTCAAGGACAGGTGCTGGGTCGGCGGCAAGGACGACTGGCTCGTGACCACCGACGCCGCGTGCGCCGTCGAGCTCCTCAACCCCGTCACCGCCGCCCGGTCTCGCCTGCCCTCTTTCGCAACCATCCCTGGGGTCGAAGTGAACGGGGAGTTTGATGTCCTCGTGGAGGGCGAACCGTACCCGCGATCGCTTCAGCGGGTCGCGCTCTGCCGGACGCCGGCGCACCGGGAAGGCTACCTGGCCGTCGCTATGTTCGCTCCGAACTTGCTCGCTTTCACGAGGTTCGGAGACGAGTCTTGGACGGCGTTGCGGAACCCGGCGGCGGAGGAAGCACGGATCATCAGGTACGCGGACACCATTGTGCACGAGGAAAAGGTGGTCGCCGTGACCAAAACCGGAGGCGTGTACGCCTGGGGAATGGACGGCAACGCAACAGAACCCACGGTGCTGTTGCAGGAACCTGACGACGTAAGCGATTCGCGACAACACAAGTTCAACCTGGCCGTGTCGAGCGGCGGTCGGATTTTACTGGTCCACATGTACGGAGAAATAAACTGGGACAAATGTCGTCAGCTCAGGAGGAAGATCTACGACGGCCAGCAGTGGGGAAACTTCAACGTCATCGACGTTGTGCTGGACGAGCTACACGACGCGAACAACGGCACGACGAGGCGGCGCGTCTCGGGCATCGGCAGCGACCGCGCACTCTTCCTAGGGGCAAGCTACCCGTTCTACATCGCGGTGCCGCGAAGCTCCAAGGATTTGAAGGGAAACTGCATCTACGTCGCTGACATGGCCACCTCTGATGCGGCCGTCATTGATCTGGAGAAGCTAGGTGATGGCAGCTTTGGACGCCTCGTTTATTCCCGCGAGTCTGACGCGTTCCAGATGCCCGTGTGGTTCCGACCCACCGCCCACTTGGCAGGATAAAATGTCTCTGGCTAGAGTAGTACACGGCATTCTGGAGAGGAATGCATTGAAAGCAAAAAAATATTTTACATTTGGTCATGTTCATATTTATCTGAAAAAGTACATTTTCTTCTTGTTGTTTCGGAGATTACCTTCTAAAGTTCGCAAATAAACTTGCAAGAAATTCTGGTTATGAAAAAAACTCCGATTGAGCATACAGAGTGACCTGGGTACTCACAAGAAGCAAATCCAACCTCAAGTGGCACGCCATTATTCTGGTTGTTTTTCCATTCCATTCTATTTGTAAATTGGTGAAAATAGAATGTGGTATAATCATTTCATGAATGTCGAACCTTCTATAGTCATAATCATTTTACAAATGTTGAAACTCCTATATATACTTAAGTTACAGTGCCAATAAAAATAGGCTCAGCCGTCCACCAAAGAGGAAAGAAAAACACATCAATGCCTGGTTTACATAGAAAATAGACCGACGTATGACTACAGTACAGGTTAGAAAACGAAGATCAAATACTACTTCCGTCTCTTCTACTTATCATCTCGAGTAGTTCAAAAATAAACTAATCGATGATAAGAACGGAGAGAGTACTAGTTTTGTTTATTAACTCCAAAGAAAAGACCACAGCGCTATGGCGAGTCTCTGACACTGTTGGATGTGATGTTAGTATGCACAGTACCCATAAGTGGATCTGCGCCTTTGGATGAGAAGATGCAATCAAGCTGTCGGATTGCGGATCCCTGCTGCTGCTGTCCAGCCTCTATCTAGCATTGTCGCGCAGCCTTGCCGAAGGTGGAATCAAGCTGTTGATTTTATTGTCGCCTTGATTGTTCGTTTTATTAAAAACAATCATTATATATTTTGTTATGATTTATTTTATTACTAAATCAATGTTTCTTATAATATTAAATATTTGAATAAGTCGAACGGTTAAATATAATTAAAAAATCAATGACAACAATACAAAAAATGAAGAGAGTATGATGGTTGCCATGCACCGTCTTCAATGTTTCTTGACGATGAGTTTGCAGAAGCCGACGATGGTGCATTATTGTCCAATTAGACCCGGCCTGCCTTTTGCTTGCGGCTGTATGAAGCCTGAGCCGGCCCAGGAGATGAGAGATTCCGACCTGTATGAAACGTGCCAATTGGAGGCCCATATTCGAGTACGCGAGACTGATTTGAGTGCGAGTAGAGCTCGTCAAACTGTTTAAGATAGACGCACCAGGCATATAACAGAGTACAGTATATGCTACCTCATCCAACGCAGCAGCTTACTAATGCTCTCTGAATACTCAGAAAGTCAACGGTGCCTGTAATATAAAATGCGATGAAAGAAAGATATGGTTATTATCGCTAACTGGACATCGGGTAGGGAAATTACATGTAGCCTATCATTAATCATCGTAGAGATGGAATCACAAACAAACGACTTCATACGGATCCTAATCTTCGAAAGCACATCCTTTGCAAAAAAAATAACTTCGAAAGCACATGGACCTTGTCCATTTAAAACCCTCCAAATTGATCACGCTGAAATTTTAAAGCAACGTCAATACGAGAACCAAGGAATAGAGCAAAGGGGCTAATAGTGCAGCAAATCATGACGGTTGCACCAGGTTGTCCCATTTAAGTAAGTGGGAGAAAAAATTCTCCTCCCGAATTTTCTCAAAAAAAAAAGAACCAAGAATAGAGATAAGCATCAAACCAGTTAGCTGTGAGCCGATGTATATAAATAGGGGAGAAGCACGGGAGGTAGTTGAGGCAAGAGACGATGGGGAGAGTCCAATTGCAACACTAGCTAGAGAAACAGAGCGAGCGAGCAGAGCCAAGACAAAGCTAGGCGACGATGGGTTTGCTCATGCTTCTGCACGTCCTCCTCGTCGCCGTGTCGGCGAGAGCTCCGGCCGCTCACGCATGGGGCAAGGAGGGACATTACATGACGTGCAAGATCACCGAGGTGAGTTTCTTGCTAGCCTTTGGAGTTTCAGAGGTGTTGGTCAAAGCTGAATAATCGTGTAACGACTTAAAAACTGTTTCAGAGTTTTCTGACGGAAGAGGCCTCGACGGCGGTGAAGGACCTCCTGCCGGGATGGGCCGGCGGCGACCTCGCGGAGACGTGCTCGTGGGCGGATACCCAACGGTTCCGGTACCGGTGGTCGAGCCCCCTGCACTTCGCCGACTCGTTGGGCGGCTGCAAGTTCGTCTACTCCAGTAAGCGCTCACGCTAGTTCTTCAGAGTCTTCAATTTAGATCAGATCACCATTTACTTGGCTACAAGATCAAGCTATGGAATTTCCTCGTTCATGATGAAAGCATGGAGGCGATCTTGCGTTGATCCTTATCATAGCTAAATCATTTTTCTCGGACCGTTACCACCCGTTGATCTAATTAAGGTCAGGCTTTCAAGGACGACGTTGCTGTCATGGCGTGTGGCGTGCGTACATTAACTCGCTACAGAAGACGCAACTAAATAATGTCTGCCGAGTGGTTGGAGCTGGAGTTGAGGATCTCAAAGGAATATTAGGCTTGCGCGTTGCCACCAGTCTTTAATTAGATGCGTCGGAACATGGGTCGCCTCGTTGCTTGTTTAGATGGGCAAGCAAGTTAGGCTCGCGTCACCGGCGCAGATGCTATGTATACAGGTGTAATGATAGAAGACGTAACTTCTCGCTCCTGACTAGCAAGTATCAGTAGAAACTGCAAACGGAATTCAGAAACCTGTCATGTTCGCGAAAAAGAAAGCGAGAAACCTGCCTTATCTGCTCGACACATGTTCGCGAAAAAGGAAGCTTACCTTACTTTTGAGCAGGGGACTGCCACAACTCAAAGGGAGAGAAGAACATGTGTGTGGTTGGAGCAATCAACAACTACACCGCGGCGCTCGAGGACTCGTCAAGCCCATGTAAGAACCAACAGCGTCACCGTAACCG
>VSTD030004625.1:0-10195 GCA_008808055.3 Sporobolus alterniflorus
CGGGTGGGCGGTAGGAGGTGTGAGAGGGGGCGAAGTGCTAGGAGGAGGAGGGATCGCCGAAAGGAGGAGGAGGAGAGAACGTCAGCATGTGGGCAGCATTCCACAAGGAAGAAGAGCTCGAAGCCGGTCGCACGATAGGGGGTCCTAAGTAACCCAACAAAACCAAAACAGATCGAAGTACAATTTTTTAGGAACCTCCAATTAGATTAAATTCGCCATGCTATTTTCTTTTTTGCGAGTAACAAGCTATTTTTCCTCATGTTGGGAAGCTCCAACAAGTATCTGGCTCCTTCGTCTACCTCGTGCCCGCCTCCAGCCTCCCATCTACCTCGCGCCTACCTCCGGCCTCTGCCTCCCCTTCTCTCCTTGGCAACTCCACCCCTCCGACCCCACTCACCGCCTGCCTACCACCCGCAACTGAGGCGACACCCCCGCTGCCTCACCACACCACCATGCCGCCACCCACTGTCGGTCTCCTGCCACCCCCAACCTCCTCTACACTCTGGATCTTGTCACCGACGCACCACCCCTGACAGCCCAAACCCTAACATCGACCTAGGCGCTAGTGCCCCCGCCGCCACCTCGCACCACCCCCAGCCTCCGCCACCACCTCTTCTCCGCTGCCACCCCTCGAATATGTTTCAGAATCCAAGCTCCCGACCGCTCCAATCCAAAGGGGAGGGGGTCACACGATCCATGGCTGGCGCGACGAATCGCGTGGAAAACTTTCCGCACTTTTAAGTACCGAGTACTGACCATAATCCAAGCATAAAAGCAATGCAAATGTTACTTCAAAGAACTAGCCTGAATGACTGATGAATTTGTGGATAGATAAATATTCTTCAGAGCTGATGAATGAAACCCACCTCACATGTTTAACAGGTGGTTGCAACGTTCCATAATCTAGAATTTCACTACTTCATTCCTGCCTCAGACTTTGTTCTACTGCTACCTCCTGCTGTTAATACTGGATCCATAGAGATAAAGCATTAGTAAGGCTTAAGCTGGGGCAACACTGAGATGGTGTCCACTACCAGCATCTAATTCTAACTGAAATGCAAACATCTCTAATCCTACCGGAGCAACATTGCACATTCAAACCTGAATGTGCTGGTGACGTCTACGATCGAGGTGAAGAAGAGGCTACAACCCTGTCTCCTTGAAGCTCCTGGTGAGCCAGATGGCCGTCTCCCTGGGTGACACCTTCTCTGGGCCGAACGGCTTCATCAAGATCCCCAGCTCCTCGTACCTCTCCTGCTGCAGCAGCTGCGCACTGAACTCGAGCAAGCCTTCCAGCGCCTCAGCCCTCTGCTGGTATGATGTCGTGTCAAACCGCCGCTGCCTGGAGTCCGTGGAGCCACGGCTCGAGGTGGCGGTGACATTACGGCCTGAGGACCCGTCGCTCCGGCTGTCACTGTCAGCTACACAGAGCATTTGTGCGGTGCACTTGTCCTTGGTGAGTGATCGGTTGATGGATGGCGGTGTGGCTGAGCATGAGCCATGAGCTGATGATGCCTTGCCGACTGAAAATAAGGGTTCATCTGACGAGGCTAGTGGGAATTCAGCAATTCTGTCAATTCGAGGTGAATTCACAGAGACGTCTGGGGATGCAAGCTGCTCCAGCATGCTGATGCTACGCTTGGGCGTCCTGAATGCTGGTAATGGGAGTGACACTCTGCGTGCTTGTCGAGCGCTTTTGTTGTTGACTCGTGTTCCTGAAAACTGTAGGGAAGGGAGAGAAAAAATTCAGTCTTTCAGTTATATATAAGGGAGAGAAAACTTCAGATTTTCATTTATTTTTTTGGTTTGACATAGAATATAATAGCAATGATGATAGAAGAAACAATAAGAGTGAGCAATTCAGTCCTGGAAGCACATATGTAATAATGGGGAAAAAACAATACTAGAGCTACACATCGACATTTTTTTTTTAAAAAAAAGTGCATATGGCAGTATGTTGAACTAGTAAGCAGTCACATACTTATTTTATGTACTCACTTTTGAATATGCACCATTTCAATGTTGGTATGACCACTACTGACAACATGGACCATGGATGTTATAAGCGGGCTTTAATTGATGTACTTCTGGATAAGGCGGATATAATATACCTCACTATGGCTTGTTCTGTCACAAGATGCTTGTGGAGGCTCCAGCCAATTCTCTGTAGTTGTGATTGTCTTGGATGGAATTAACTTTGGAGTCTGCATTGTACTTGAGGTCCTTGATGCTATGTTTTTACTAGTAACCCGCTCAACCTGACTGTTATCGATAGATAACTCTTTGACTTTCTGTGTGGTGTTGTAATCCTTTACACTAGGAATAGAGCTGAAGTAATTTATCTCAGGAGATGGTTTGCTAAAAGTTACAATCCGTTCATTACCCATAGAGTTCCTCCTGCCCTTGATTCCAGAAACAGGCTCTGCAGGGAATGTCATTCTCTTTTCAGATGGAGACTGATGGACAGGAATCATGTTGCAAGATGGTGAAGATCTCAAATGGACTTGTAGCATGTAAGGTTGTAGGTATGGATGCTTCAGTAGTTCAGCCGCCTGCTCAAGACAGTTGATGTAAGGATTAATATTGGTCTAGAATATGTTACTGTGGATAATTTTCATCTGTTCGAGGATTATAAAATTATTACACTTGGCCTGTGCCCTGGACTTCTCCGTAGCATGCTCCGAACAAGCCCTCGACTGCAGAACAGCAGAAGTGAAAATTTGTTGAGAAATATGTTCCAGTCAAATTAGAACAGAAATGAAGTAAAGAATAAAAGAACAGCCAAGGAACTCACAATGCACCAGAATATCTCGATGGCAAAGGTGATACTATCGATTTGGTAATCTTGTTAATAAGAGCTTGCATATCCTGATGAAGGAATGAACAAAGCAGAGTTATTTAACCAAAAGATTACTTGTATGTATAGTCCAATCTGGATCTACCAAAAGATTCAGTAGTGCTAACATATGTTTCAATCAGTACCCAATGAAGCAAAAGTACTTCATCGCTTTAGTTAAACGGGGCAAAAATAAAACATGTATGAAGTCATTAATAACTTGATCTATCAGCTTGCTCCGATAGTGCATAAGCAGCTATAAAAGCATTCCCAGAACTTACAAAAGCTTTGAATGCAGGTTTAAGCGCAGCCATTTCATACATGCAGCATCCTGAAACAATGAACAGAGAATAAGTCCAACCCATAACTGTGGAACCGCGTTCATGATGTTTCTAAAATTTCACTGATGCTTTACCTAGTGACCAGATATCAGATTTGGTACCATAAGGTATATCAGCAAGAAGTTCTGGGCACATATGGCTTGGCGTTCCAACAACCTACATCAAGAGCATGTAGCCATATGGTGTCACTTATAAAAAATGATGGAACACAAGTGAAAATGTGAAATAACAGTAGTCAGTGCTTACCGAGGATGCTAAATCATCAGGAGTCAATACCTTTGCAAGCCCAAAGTCACCTACATTTGTGTATAATAAAAGCTACATTCACCCAAAATTATGTAATTTTCTACAGAGTGTGCCCTTGTACAAATGATAATCAACGTACCAAGTCTTATATTCTGATCCCTTTTAAGAAATATATTGGAGCACTGAAAAAATAGAGATAACATATTAGCTTCAGAAACATATATTTCCACATCCTATATTAAAAAAAACACCATGTGCCTCAAGCATTGAATCACTACTACCTTCACATCACGGTGAAGAATGTGATTTGCGTGCAAATAATCAAGGGCCATGAGAAGCTGCACTAACCACCGGCAAAGCTTCTGCAAGGTGAGGAAATGGTTCATATACATGCCTTGGTAACCAGGTGTCAGCCAAAAACTATTGAAACGAGAAAGAAAAATCATCGACGGTAAATTTTGTACCTCCTCAGAAAAGTGGGTACCATTAACCCTTTTGATAGCTTCAGCCCTGCAAAAGGGAGAACATTTTGTGGTAAGAAATGGTGTTCCCAAAGTATGGCCGGTGGATCAAATAATATATTTCACCTCAGAGAGATACATACATGTCTCCTCCCTCACAATACTCTATAACAATGCAAACGTAACAACCCTGAAATATGAAACATAAAGTGAGAGACAAAATAAACTCAGTTTTCGTATTACAAAATTGGTCCAAGGTACTGGTAATTGAGTTAAGGGAAGTCTCATGCAAGCTTTTATTAAGGATTGATTGGTTTGCCTATTAACATTAGTTACTTTTTTATTTCTCTTACAAACCTTATCCACCCATGAATCCTTGTATTCTACAATGAATGGGTTCCTCACTGCGGCAATGAGCTGCATCTGCATTGATATTTCAGTGTAAGTCACTGTACAAGCAGCATTACTGTTATCCAGGAAAAGGCTAGGCAATATCATCATCAATAACACACTAGTTAGTGGGACACCAAACCCTGGCAAACACTTATCATTGTTTGCACAGAGATTTGACCTGGACAACTCATTTGTTGTGAACAAAAGGCATTGTATGGGAATCATAACTAGGCACAAAATGACCATGTAAAGCAGTAGCTGGCTACCTCCTGGTGGGCAGATCGGCGAGAGCGGTCTGTCTGCCGTGCAAGCCGGATCTTTTTCAACACATACCTGCAAGTTCAGATTTCCCATGATGAAAATGTTCCTAAGATGCTGGTTCATATGGAGTTGAAAGCAATGTTGTTGCCTCACTTCTTCTTCTCGACTTTGTGCCTGACTAGTAGAGCGGAGCCAAATGCTCCTTTACCGATCTGCTCCAACACCTCATACTGATCCATTGCTGCCTACGTTCAGCAAGATGTTTTTATCCTTCTGTTCTGTAAAAAGAAACAACAACAAAGGAATCAACACAATTTATTGCTAGGACCAAACAAACAGGAATTTTGCTCTTTCTAGTGCCAAAACCAACTTCTGTAACGGTCTACGGCCAATATACTCGACTTGAATTAAGTGCATTTAAGCCTTCTACAGCGTCGTTGTGCTGCAGCAACTCATGCTACTGACATCTCGACAATAAAACCTCATAAACCGCAACTTTAAACCATAATAGCGACAAATTTTCAGTGGGGACTGCGGTGCCAAAATTTCCGACAGCAGCAGAGGAATATATGGGAAACGTAGCTCACGGGGGAAAGAAACGCCAGCACGCAATGCATCGGAAATGCGTTTGTTATTACAGAGCTAGCCAACGACGAACCTCAGGATAATGTGAAGCTTTGAAACCCAAAACCCAACATAAATATCAGCCAAAATGCGGAGAGCTGAAACCTAGAAGAAGGTTGCCCGCACTCCAAATCCAAAATGAGTCACAACTCGAAGCAAAAAGGAGAAGGGGGGGAATGGAAATCCAAACAAGAGAAAGGGAGTCGATTTTTTTACTGTAAGAAAGGGAGTCGATTGCAGCACCAAAAAGCAGATACGCTCGTGGCTACCAGTCCAAAAACTTCGTCCCCGGAAGATTTGAAACGAAATGCTGGACTGCAAGAGCGCTTATCTAAATACCCAATGTGACCCCCCAAATTTTCCAGCGCAAGCCAAAATTGGAGCAATGTCGCAGGTGCACGCAAGAGAATGAAACGGAACCCAGAAACGAAAAGAAGGGCAGCTGGGGAAACTCACCCTAAAACACCAGAACGGCGGTTGACAACTCCACGACTTGGCCAAAACAGACCAAGAAGCTTCCTCTGATATTCCCGGCTGGGACCAATGCAAGGAGCGGGAGGGAGGAGAAATCTTTTCGGTGGTCACCTCACAAGCACAGATCTCAATTCTCACGGCATTGTATACGAGAGAGAGAAGAGAGAGAGAGGGGGAGACAGCTCTTGCAGGTGAGAGAGTGAATTCAAACTTCAAACCCGCTGATTGCTTTGGAACCTCAAAACTTTAGACTAACCCTAACAGCTGAGTTATTTGCAAAAAATGCATTCTCGTCGTCACTGTGCATCCTCAAATCCTCTCCAATAGAAGAGGCAAAAGAGTGAATCTTTTTGCATTGCAGGAGAGATACAAACTAAATATCTCCACCCTCTCTCATGAAAGGCAAAAATCTGCCGCTATGTGCACTGTCTTTATAGACTGTATTGTATTGTTAGAGATTATAATTTAAAGCAACTAATGCACCTACTGATAGAATACAAATGCTCTTTTACCTCTCCAAAATATACTACATTGTTAAATATAGTCTTATATGGCAAAAGAGGCGACGCGAAGGCAAAAAAAAAAAGGGCATGGGAAAGGAGAGAGATGCCATTGTCTGCAGTGGAAGGTGTAAAGTGTAGATGGAGATAGACGGGCGTTGGTGATGGCAAGACTTTTCATTTTTGTTTTTTCTTTGAAAGCGTAGCTTTGGTTTGGAGATTAATTTCCCGCTCAAAGAGGGCAAGGATTACAGTAGGGTGTGGGTATTTGGAGCCATCTCTGAAACTAACACAGAACAGAAACCTAATCGAACTATCCAGTAACCTTCTCCACGTCTCTAAACTGAATTTGGGCAGTGAAAAAACTGAGTAGTTATATTGTTGTCACATTGGTATACTCTGCATCGGGAGTGGTTTTTTCTTTTTAACAATATCGGGAGAGTGGTTATTGTCGTATTTTGTGTTGGCTAACTGGTTACCAATGAGTGTCGTATTTTGCGAGGCGACAGTACACGTATAGAGATATTATTTTTTTGTGTATAGTTATAGTGTATGGGAATTCGTGATCGTCGGTTTCCATCTACAAAATTTTGTTGTGTGGGAATAAGTTTTTATTGCCTCTCTTGAGAAAACAATAGTTTATATTTCGCTGGGCTTTTGCGAATAAGTGCGCGTATCTTCAAGACACGTACAGATCGAGGCATCAGTGGTGCAGGCGATGCACAGTATAGTACGTATACACCCGCATGCGGTCCTGTTTGTACTCGTTATCTCTACGTATCATTCTTTTTCAGTACAAGTAATAACGTGTGGACCTTGCATCCCTTCGCTGTGGAGCTGACGACTCTAGTCAGTAGAGCAAGGTACAGTATGTATAGAGAATATACATATATTTTATATTATTTTTATTCTTTTTTATTTATCCTCAGCTAATTTAAAAATAAGATAATTAATGACAAGTAAAAAAACGAAAAAATAGTAAAGTAAATTTATTTTTAAGCCTACGGCGCTGGGCGCGGGCAGAAAGAAAAAGGATTTTGGCTGTAGCCTTGTCTTTGTCGCCTTGTAAGCGGAAGAAAAGAGGTCACGTGTGCTTCCTTGGGCCGACGAGCTTTCAATTCTCGCTGCTGCATCATCCCTTCTTTTTGGCTGCACCAGCCAATGGTTCCTCGGGCCTACAACCCTGTTAACAAATCCCTTTCATTTTTCTTAGGCACGTCGTCTGATACTGTTTTTTTAGCGTCCACAGTTTTTGCCAGTCTTTCAGTTGGTGCAAATGCTATGCTTCAAGGCTTTGATTTTCTCCGTGCAGTTTGGCCAGCTGTGGTGGTGGTACCACTGCTCTGCACGTAGGGGCTTTGCTTCAGGTTCAGGTAGAAGAGGGGACCCGAGGCGGTCGTCCTTATTATCATAAATTCGTTAGAGTGGGTTTATTGTAACTGATTAGATTTTTAGTGATAGAATTAATTCACTTAGGTTTAAATATTAGATTTGATATGGATGTTGTATTTATGACTAATTATTCTTTCAGTGGAGGATAACGTCTCCGTCAATAGTGAGATGCTCTTGATGATCGACTTCGTGAATCTCAAGATCAAAGTTGACTCAGTCTTTCAGATGTGCTTATAGTGATATGATGTGTGTTTATAGGGGTGAATACTCATATATATATATATATGAGTATCTATATTTATACTATGTTTCTAACAAAAATTGCCTACTCAAATGTACTTATAGTGATAAGGAATATGTGCGTGTGTTTATAAAGGTGAGTGATCATACATATATAAATATCTATATTTATACTGTGGTTCTAACAAAAAATTGCCTATTCATGTAAACACGGTTTGTACAATGCTATGTACAGACAGTGCGCAACGGTGATATATACGGTCAGTAATGCACGTCTAATGTACAGCACCCGGTACAGGCAGTACTGTCGCCGTCACCCCACCTAAGCAAGCATACGTACGTACTTGTATCAGCAGAGGATACGGACGCTGTTGTCGCTAAGAGCTGTACGCACGCAATGCGTACACCGGTACCGCCTGTGTCTTCACTCTTTCTTGTGCTCGTCAGCCCAGCCCGCATACCTGTGGTGGACTGACCGACCATGGGCCCTTGCCCGTAAAGGCTCATTACCATGCGGACTGGAAACAGATGTGTATGGGCCGTCCATCATGAACGCAAATCCTAATAAATTGGGCGGATTCAATCTTCTTGCGGCCCAATCTGCAAACTCCACGTGCCCATGCTCGCCACCGTCTGATGGGTTCGGCCACGGCGCCTCCCTCGGCTGGTGGCGGTGGATGGTCGCCGGAGGCTCTGCAGCCTGGCCTCACCGGGTCGTCCAGTGCCGGTGATGACGGCTACCTTCCGGCTGGCTGGTGTTCCGGGGTGCTCCTCGTGGTCGCGGCCCTAGGCAACAACCCATTTTCTCGTTCGAGGCGCTGTCGTGGCAAGCATGTTGCTCGGTAAGGTGATGCCGATCTTCGATGATTGGTGGGCCTTCAACTCAAGCTCAACACTATAGGGCGGTCGGATGGCCATTTGAAAACCTATACTCCCTCCGTGTTTAATGTTGGACTTTTTTTATATATTAACTTTGATCACTCATCTTATTTAAAATATAAAAAAATAAAGTTATTATTTATTATCTAATAAAGTATATTGTATTTGATTTTTTATATTTTAAATAATATGAGTGGTCAAATTTAGTAAAAAAATCAAACATCAAACATTTAGGCACGGAGGGAGTACTTTGGACATGCTGCTGTAATTATGGCCTGCCATGCCACACATCTTTGTACCATTGATATGGATAGCTTCCAGAGCCCTTCAGGTTATTCGCACTCGTTCACCTCTAAAACACACCTTAAAAAAATTCTATCCTTTATAGTCACCTTCAGAAAATTCTCTGCTTTACCACTACAGAAAAACGTCGAAGCTCGTCGGCTCGCTTAAGTCCATCCGCCCGACGCACTTATTTCAAATAAGTTCATAGGTCCGCATAACCGATGAACTTAAGTTACGTTCGTCGGACACGTCAGAGGGTCGACGAACTTAACTACTGATGTAGCGTGTCCAGTTAAGTTCGTCAGCCAACTGACGTGGCTGACAAACCTACAGGGTTTCTGTTATGGCATGATTTTCTTTCCTTCTCCCCTACCTTATTTCTTTGGTTCGATTTCTTTCTTTCCTTCTTCTCCCCTACTGTGCCGTGTCATTGCTCGTTCCTCACCGCTGGCACCCCCAACCCTTGTCTTCGACGCCGACCATAGGACGTTGTGCCCACGAGCGTCCCAACATTGTGCCCCGACAGTCGTGAGCCGTCCCCGACGGCTTCCCAACGCCACGCCCCGATGCTCTCCCTCGGTAAGAGAACTGCTGCAGGAAATGAAGAAGGAGAAACAAATAGAAAAAAGAAACAAAAGTAAGAAAACTTATTACAAGTATGCTAAATTGTTTATTTTTTTGCATCTAGTAAAATACTTGTAGTTTATTTAGTATTTAGTAAAATATTTGTAGATTATTTAGTAAATGCATGTTAGATTTTTTATTTATTGCATTTAGTAAAGTATATGTAGATTATTTAGCATTTAGTAAAGTATTTGTAGATTATTTAGTAAATGCATGTTAGATTGTTTATTTATTGCATTTAGTAAAGTATATGTAGATTATTTAGCATTTAGTAAAGTATTTGTAGATTATTTTGTAAATGTATGCTAGATTGTTTATTTATTGCATTTAGCTATGGTATTTAAATTAATTATATATTGTATTTATATTATTTATGTATTGTGTGTTTAGTAATGTATTTTTAGATTATTTATGCAGTTTATTTAATAAATTATAGTTGGAAACTAAAAGTTGCTTAGGAGGGGGGGGTGAATAGGCAAAATCAAAATTTTACACTCTTTAAAACAGTTAGTCATGTTTAACCGGTCTGATCTGTATAAGTAAATTCAAACTGATTTTCCACCAAAAGACAATCTAGTTCACAGAGATATGCAATGTACTTCTAGGGATATTCAATGATAGATATACACAATATCTACT
>VSTD030004627.1:0-10194 GCA_008808055.3 Sporobolus alterniflorus
AGCAACCTTCAGGCTGATATACATGAGCTCTAGCAGCACCAGGCACCTGCACCTGCCACACTAGCTGAGGATGCTGACCCTACCTCAGACATTGATGAGTCCTAGATCTTTCCATACTTTGTTATATGTATTACGTAGCATGTAGTTAGGATGACACCCCACAGCTGAAGAATGATGATTCTCACTGCACCTTTTGCTTTTTGTTATTCGGGTTTCATCCCTCCCACGTGTACGTGCCTCATTCATTTCTCATGATGATAAGTGTACTTGAACCATGTTATGAAGTAATGAATCATTATGTTCTATCTCACCAGTTGTCTTTTCATCCTGCTTTATGTACCTTTGGCATATTGCTTATGTCTTTATCCTTATCTTGATCTAATGGTGCAAGTTATTTCTGGCAGATGGCGCACATGCGTACTGGTGACTTCACTCGGGACATGCCTGAGTCATTGAACGCTCATGCTGGGGCAGCAAAGAATGAGCTCTGCAATGCTGCTCGCAGGACTCCCCCGCCACCACTACCACCTCTGTCACCCGTGAGCATCGAGCAGCTGCTGGTCACGCAGAATGAGCTCATGCGAGTGCTGACGGAGAACCTCGTGCAGCGTGAGGTGCGCCCGCCCCACTGTCAGCAAAGGGTGGAGACTTCCTACACCAACTTTCTGGCGACCACCCTCCGATGTTTGCCGAGGCGACTGATCTGCTGGAGGAAGATAACTGGCTTCACATCATCGAGTCCAATTTTGGGCTTCTACACTACACTGAGTTCCAGAAGACTCCATTCGTGGCCCAATAGCTTTGTGGACCCGTGAGTGCTTGTTGGGCTAACTTCATCGTCACTATTCAGGACGGCCACCAAGTGCCATCGGCCGAGTGCCACACAGCTTTCCATGGACACCACATCCCCACGGGCCTGATGGCTCACAGGCATTTGGAGTTCCTGCACCTGCAATAAGGTTTGAGCAGTGTGTATGAGTACAACAAGAAGTTCAACCACCTCTCTCAGTATGACTCCTACCACACCGATACCGATGAGAAGAAGATGTCGCTCTTCCGTCAGGGGCTCAGTCCTGTGCTACGTGAGCACCTGACGCTGTTATGGGGCTACACCCTGAATGAGCTTGTGAGCACCTCCATTGAGAAGGAGGACGTGTGTCGTGCTCGCTTGGAGGAGGAGAGGAAGAAGAGGCCTCTGCCTGGGTCTATTGGGGGCGCTCCGCCCAAGTATCGCCTGGTCTACACTCTGCCTTCAGGCCAGCCTCATGGCCCCCCTTCATCGTAGTAGTGGAACCACCGTCCACCTCAGTAGGTGGCCCCACGTCCACCAGTCTACCCTCCAGCTGGGGTAGGGTTCCCGTGCTTCAACTCTGGTCAGATTGGACACTTCTCCCGTGAGTGTCCCCAGCCTCAGCAACGCTTCGCTCCTAGGGTCCCGCCACTGCCTGTTGGTCAGCCGAAGGCTGCGGTCCGCCCACCGTCTCTGAGAGTTGGTCGTGCCAACTTCACTACGCTGGAGGAGATTCATCCTGGTGAGGAGGTTCTTGTTGGTATGTTCTTTTTGTATGAGCACCTAATCATTATTCTGTTCGATTCTGGAGCTTCACATGATTTCTGGAGCTTAGCCTATGCTTGAAAGGGCGAGCTCAACCTCTGTGCTACACCAGCCCCTTATTGCATTAGCACTCCCGGAGGCTGAGTGGTTGCCAACCAGATGGTTCATAGAATCCCACTCGAGCTTGTTGGGCGAGTGTTTCCCACCACTCTTGTCATCTTGGAAGGTCAGGGAATCAATGTCATTCTTGGTATGAACTGGATGAAGATGCATCGAGCTGTGTTGGACATCTCCACTCATCTGGTTCACCTCGACTCTCCTATCTATGGCAAGGTTTCTCTACAATTGCCACTTGTCGCTCGTCTCCAGGCATCTGTCTATGCCGCTATTGCCAAGAGTCTGAATGAGATACCTGTGGTCCATGAATATCCAGATGTGTTTCTCGATGATCTATCGGGAATGCCTCCTGATAGGGCCATCGAATTCAAGATCGAGTTGCAGCCTGGTACTACCCCTGTCTATAAGCGGCCATATCCTATGGCGCGAAATGAGATGGCAGTATTGAAGATCTAGCTACAAGAATTGCTTGATAAGGGGTACATCCGACCCAGCTGTTCCCTATGGTGTTGCCCTGCTATCTTTGTGTCAGAAAAGAACAAGTATCCATTGCCCTGCATTGATCTCCTGTTCGATCAATAGATTAGAGCACAAATTTTCTTGAAGATTGACCTTCATTCTAGCTATCATCAAATCAAGATCCATGAAGAAGATATCGCAAAGGCTTGCTTTCTCCACCTGATACGGTCCCTATGAGTATCTAGTGATGTCCTTTGGTTTGACCAATGCCCCCGCTCACTTCATGTACTTGATGAACTCTGTTTTCATGGAAGAGCTTGACAAGTTTGTTGTAGTCTTCATTGATGATATCTTGGTCTTTTCTAAGAGTAAGAAAGAACATGAAGAGCATCTTCGCATTGTGCTTCAGCGATTGCGTGATCACCAGCTCTATGCGAAGCTCAGTAAGTGTGTGTTCTAGTTGAGCGAAGTTCTATTCTTGGGTCACGTGATATCTTCATAAGGAATATCTGTGTATCCGGGCAAGGTTCGAGATGTGCTGGATGGGAAGCTGCCAAGAACTGTGAATCAACTTCATAGTTTTCTCGGCTTGGCTGGCTACTATCGCAGATTTATTCCGAATTTCTTCAAGATTGCCAAACCCATCACCGATCTTCTAAAGAAATATATGCCTAGGAGTCGGCTATTTATGGTCACATTGATGGGTCAGCCTTGCTGAACTTTAGTTGCTCAGGCTTTGCCTTGTTGAATTAATTGTGTGTAGGTAGCTTCTCTCTCCCTTCCGGTGATGCCAAGGGTAATACCAGTGGGAGGTCTAGACTCCTGACGGTTGGGCCCCGTACTAGGAGGCACCTTAGGCGTTGACTGCTGCTAAGGGCAGCACCCTAGGGCATAGTGTCGCCTGTGTATCATCGAGAGTATCCACTTTCGCTTATCGTTTATTTTCCGCTGCATGAACTCTGATGTACCGAATTTGAATCTTCAAATTGTAATACTTTCATATTCAAAATACTATTATTATGGTTTGTATGCATGTGCTTATGAATTCTCGCTTCGTTGAGAATCCTTCGACGTGATCCTGGTTAACACCATCATTTCACGATGGGGTGTTACATATTCAGCCAACCCAATTAACATTTTTGCCAAGGAGAAATATCATGGAGGGGGTTATTGTTCTCCATGAAACTATTCATGAGTTACATAGGCGAAATCAAAATGGGGTGATATTCAAGATAGACTTTGAAAAGGCGTATGATAAGGTGAAATGGTGATTTCTAAGGAAAATGCTTCAAATGAAAGGCTTCTTGAATCAGTGGTGTCAATGGATAGACTCCACTATTCAAGGGGGTCATGTGGGTATTAAAATCAATGACCAAATAGGATAGAACTTTTAAAAAAAGGCCTTTGTCAAGGTGATATGGTATCCCCATTGTTATTTAACATAGTGGTGGATATGTTGGCTATCATGATAAATAGGGCCAAAAGAGAAGGACAATTTAGTGGGGTCGTGCCCCATCTGGTGGATGATGGCTTATCCATTTTACAATACGCTGATGATACTATTATTTTCCTAGACCAGACCTAGAGGCAGTAAAAAACTTGAAGCTACTTCTGTGTGCTTTTGAGCAGCTCTTAGGCCTCAAAATTAATTACCACAAGAGTGAGATATTCTGTTTTGGGGGCCTAAGGAGACGCAGGAGGAATACTCAAGTATTTTTGGATGTCAAGTTGGTACATAACCATTTAAATACCTTGGTATTCCAATGCACCATAAAAAGCTCAATAATAATGATTGGAAAATAATAGAGCAAAAGATCGAGAAAAAAACTTAGTAGCTGGAAGAGCAAACACTTATTTGTGGGAGGTCACCTTGTCTTGATTAACTCTGTCCTTACAGGCCTAGTCATGTTCATGCTATCATTATTTTGAAGTCCCGAGAGGAGTTCTTGAGAAGATAGACTACTATAGGTCTAGGTTTTACTGGTAGAGCGATCAGTATAAAAAGAAGTATAGGCTGGCAAGATGAAATATCATCTGTCAGCCTAAGGAACAAGGTGGCCTAGGTATTAAAAATAGTGATGTTCAAAATAAATGCCTATTGAGTAAATGGTTATTCAAGTTGATAAATGAAGAGGGGTCATGGCAAAATTTGCTGAGGAAGTATTTGTGAGCACAGACAATTTCACACATAAAAAAAAACTAGGGGATTCACATTTCTGGAGTGGCCTCATGAATGTAAAAGAGTATTTCCCGAGCTTGGGTCATTTTCAACTTAATAACGGTGGGAATATTCATTTTTGGGAGGATAGATGATTGGGGAATTTTACTTTGTGACACCAATACCCATCGTTGTATGCTATTACCCGTCGGAAGAATGTTTCAGTTGCATCGGTCTTTAGTATGATACCGCTAAACATTGCTTTTCGAAGAGGGTTAGTAGGCAACAATCTGACATTATGGTTCAGGCTAGTTGCTTGGGTGGCGCATGTCAGGCTTAATGACGTACCAGACAAGTTTGTTTGGGGCTTGCTCCAAAGTAGCATGTTTAGTGTCAACTCAATGTATAAGGAGTTGATTACAGATACGGGACGGAGGCATAATACTATTTTGTGGAAGTTGAAGGTCCCACCTCAGATTAAGATTTTTATGTGGTATTTGAAGCGAGGTGTTGTGCTATAATTTGGTTAGGTGGATTTGGAGGAGTAACTCTTGTGTGTTTTGTTCACATGCTGAGATGATTCAACACTTATTTTTTTATTGCCACTTTTGCAAAAAAATATGGAAAGCAGTACAAGTAACTTTTAATATTAACGTTCCTCTATCTATGGAGCATATGTTTCACGGGTGGATTACTGGATTAGGAAATCAATTTAAAAAACTTGTACTTGTAGGAGTTGTAGCTCTTTGTTGGGCACTGTGGACAAGCATGAATGATATGGTGTTTGTTAATTCGCCATCTAAAACTTATATGCAGGTTCTTTTCTGAGAAACATACTGGCTATGCCAGTGGGTGCAGCTACAATGGCATGAAGAACTTGCCAAGGAAATAAGAGATGCCTGCAGGTCCGTGGAGGCTATAGTGATGCTGGTCTTTGTGACTCACTGCTGGCGGTTCTCAAATAGAATAGCTGCTGCATAAGAGTGATCTGGCATTATAATAAGAGCTAACTTTGTCATGGCTCATTCGTTTATTTTGGTGTGTTTTGGTGTTTAGATCTTTGCATTGTAATTGCGGCCATACCCTGGCTCCAAGGTGAAGGCTGGAACCTTTTTTCCATCATCTAAAAAACATGTGAATCTCTTCAAATAACCAGTAACTTAAACCTGTTTCGAAGTACTTTACCTGAGTGAGCTGGTAAAATTAGTTTTTCAGGCTTCAACGGAAAATGAAGAAAATGCGAACCACACATAAGAGACAGCGACATATTGAGCTTCCTACAACACATATTATTCTGAAAATATTGAGAATAAGGATGAGATTTATCAGTCACTACAGGAAAAAGGGGTACATTCCTTGATTTTTTTAAATTCATCGGTACCAAGAAATATAATTATACTATATTTATCGGTACCGGAACCGAGTAATATATTATCAACCGACAAACATAGCCCAGTACATTCGTCGGTTAACCGATGAATGTACCGGGGTACCCTAACAAATATAAAAAATTCATATCGGTGCTCACTTCTCTCTCTCCATGCGCCGCATAGTGACACCCACGCGCCGCACAGTGATTCAAAATTTCATTCTGCTGCCCCCTACGCTCACCACGCCAAGTTGCCACCGTTGGACCTCACTGATTTACTGTCACATGACACCACCGCACGGACTCACCACTGAGTCCTCCCCGAGCCAGCCCACAATGAATTGGCGCCGCTGCCCGATTCTGCCACGGCTGCCAGCCTGCTGCCCTTTGCCGGCCAGCCTTGACGCGCCGCCCCAGCCCCGCGATGGGCCGCACTGCCGCCCTTTGCCGGCCGGCCCCAACACGCCGGCCCCAGCCCCGCGCTAGGCCGCCGTCGGCCTCCATCCCACACCCCCGAACCGGCCGCCGCATCACGGAAGGTGTTTTTTTAATTTGACTAAATTTAGTTTTGAATTTAGGATTGAATTTAGTTTGTTTAGGTTTGAATTTAGATTATTTAGGTTTGAACTTAGGTTGGAATTTAGGGTGTTTAGGTTTGAATTTGACTTTGAATTTAGGTTGTTTAGTTTTGAACTTTGAATTTAGGTTATTTAGGTTTGAACTTTGAATTGTATTTAGGTTGTTTAGGTTTGAACTTTGAATTCAAACATAAACTGAGGTTTGAAATAATATGTTTTTAGTTAGTTTATGTTTGAACTGATTTCTATTTTGGTTTGAAATAAAATGTTTTTACTTAGTTAATGTTTAAATTGAATTGTTTATATTATATGTTTTTATTACAATTATTTTTTTCTCTATAATTCATCATGTCATTAATATATGTGGTGTTAGCGGATGAATCACGTATTTAATAGTATTTCATATCTCTAAAGTAGGTGTAGGGTTCACATCACATAATGAACCTATGTGTCACCCGTTTGGGAAGGATGCACCTCACATTAAGTTGTGAGGTGCATCGTTCCCGAATTGTCCAGCGTATTTTAGACAGTCTGAGAATGGCAACCACCGCACGTGTGTTATCTAGTTACACTGGCACTTGTCTATCTTTCGTTCGTGGTTTTGGCAGCGTAACCCTATTGTTCTCTGGCACATCGATATTGGGCGTGTGATCAAAGAATAACAGGGTTATGCTGCCGAAATCATGAACGAAAGATACATGAGAGATAGTGTAACCAAATAACATACAGCGGCCACCATTCTTGGGTTGGTTTAGGACATATCCATCCTAATAGGGTTTATCCTTGTAACCTATCTTTTTTGACATTATGCTTTCATTTGTTTAGTATCAAAAATGGTTGAGGAACGACGGGCAATGTATGACGGATTCAGTGATATTGGTAAACACTCTACCAAATGGGTTCGGATCACCAAGGAATTCTGGAAGCTAGCTTTTGTTGGTGGCCATTGTGAAGCGAGTGTCTGTGCAGTAGGTGTGAGAGCAGAATGATGTTGTCCAAGTATGAGATGTTTGCTCACCTTGCTAAGAAAGGATTTATGTCAAACTACCTGGTGTAGCCCCCTGTAGTCGATGAGTCAGATGGAAATGATGATGTTGATTAGATGGATGACATGTTAGCTGATATTGGTAGGAGATATGACCTAGAGTCTGTAGATCCACCGCTAAAGGTGCAGAATTTCTGTAGGCTCATTGCAGCCTCAGAACAAAAAGTGCACGATGGCACTGATCTGACCATACTACAGGCTGTGACCCATCTTATGGTGTTCAAATCAAAGTACAACTTCTTGAATCAGTGCTACAACAATATCATCAAATTAATTATTGATCTCATCCCAGTGAAGCATAACATGCTGAAAGGCTTATACCAGTCCAAGAAGATTATGTCCGGTCTCAAAATGAACTATGAGAAGATTGATGCCTATGAAAAAATTGCATATTGTTTTGGAAGGAGCAAAAGGACAACACCAAATGTATGCATTGCGGTAGATCCATATACATGAAGGTGATAAATAAAGATGTAGCATCTATCACCATAAAAGTGGCGGTCAAACAACTTCGTTACAAACCTACCACGCCAAGGCTGAAACGGTTATTCCTCTCTATGGTCAATCCATGATTAGTTGGCACACGGCAAATTTGCTGGTTGGTGTATCCATGGTCGACTCAATTATCCAATATGTATGGATGACTCTGATGCATTCAGGCTGGAGCATGGAAGGAAAGTCACTTTCTTTAATTGTCACCAAATATTCCTTCCCTTGAGTCACGCATTCAGGGGTGACAACTGGTTGTTTCTAAAAGGCAAGACCGTTAAAAAGGGCCACCAAAGTGAAAGCTCAGAGCAAATATCGTGAAAATGCTCAATGACCTTAAGGAGTCAGAAAATATTGGGTCTGAAGGTTACAGTGAAAAGCACAACTGGACTCATAAAAGTTGTCTTCGGGAACTACCTTATGCAAAGACAATGATATTACCCCATAATATCGATTTGATGCGTCAGGAGCGTAACGTTGCAGAAAGTATCATAAGCATGTGTTTTGATGTTGTCGGTTTCTCAAAAGATAACATGAATGCAAAGAAAGACTTAGCTGCTCTTTGTAACCATCCTTCGCTAGAGGCCAAAAGAAATGTAAAGGGAAATCTGACTTGACCACGAGCTCCATATTGTTTGAAGCCGACAGAAAGAAAAGAGATACTTCAGTAGCTTAAGAAATTAAAGTTTCCAGACTAATATGCATCTAACATAAAATGAATAGTTAATGTCAGGCAAACTCAATGGGCTGAAGAGTCATAGTTACTATATTATAATAGAAAGATTGATGATGGTAATGTTCCATGGCTATTTCAATGCCAATTTGTGGAAGATATTCATTGAACTCAGTTACTTCTATAGGTAGATTTGTGCTAAGTAAGTCTCAAAAGTGATGATGTAGAAGCTAGAGAAGGAAATCTCGGTCCTTGTATGTAAGACAGAAAATTTATTTCTGTCTGGATGGTTCTATGCGATGCAATATTTGCTAGTGCATTTACCTTGGGAAGCTAGGGTTAGAAGACCTGTGCAGTTTAGGTGGATGTATAGTCAGGAAAGAGAACTAAAAAAGCTTAGAGTTACAGTGTGGAACAAGGCAAGGGCTGAGGGTTGTATTGCAGAGGCATTCGCATATCAAGAGGTTATGAACTTCTCAAGCAAATATTTCTCATGCGCCAACAACGTGAATCCTCATATGATGTGGTACCACATAGTAGAAGTTCTATTGAGAGAGATGTCGATTTTGCAATGGAAGGGTAAAGGTGTTGGTGCTCCTAATGCACATTATTTCACGAATGAGGAGTGGAACCATACCATGCTTTACATGTACATGAACATGGAGGAAGTCTAACCATATTTCGACATGTTTGACAAGATATAATGGAAACAAAGTGAACAACCTACATTGAAGCAATTGGATTCCATGCGCCAGCATGGGGTCAAAGGTGGTCTAAGATTCTCGAAATGCTTCTGCCTACATGTAATTTTTCGCTTCACCCCTTTTTTCTTTCCTAATTGTCATTCATCTATCACATGCATCATGTGTAATATTGTGTGTTCCCTTATATGTACTATATGTAGGATGTCAATCTGTCTAATGGCTTGTGATAGTTGTCACTTGATCAGGTGAAAGCATTGGAATATGGCCCCTATGATATCAACGGATACCATTTTTGGATGTCAAAGTTAGAAGCAAATCATCCACTTGTAGCCACAACAAACAACGGAGTAGTAGCAAATGGTGAAGATGCTAGCGGACTAGCAGCCAACTACTATGGTATACTTAAAAAAATAATTGAGTACACGTTCGGTTGCATCAAAGAGCTGAAAATTGTGTTTTGTATTATGATTGATTTGATCCAGTCAACGGCACCAGAGTGGATGATTTTGGTATGGTGGAGGTGAAGCACAAATCACACTATTCTGACAACAATCTTTTGTTTGCACATCAAGCACAATAGGTGTACTACCTATGTTATCCTCACAAAAGTATGAAAAATTGGTGGGCGGTGTACAAAGTTAATACTGAAATGGACATTCATCGATATGATGAATATGTGGAAAGACACGATGATGATGACGCCATTCATGTCTATCAATAAGAAATTGAAGGACACCAAAGTTTCATTGTATCTGATGGGGCGGGACTCGCAGAATTAGTCACACGTGACATAGAGTTAGTCGAAGAAGAACCAGGTCCTTTAAAGAAATGCCTTCAGAAATCAAAATGCATCGCTAAAAGATAAGAACGGCATGAACGACTTGATACACATGTCACTGTAGTAGATTCAGATGCTGATGACTTTAGATAAGTACAAGTTACTGTTGTTATAAGATAATAATCACTATATATATCTTAAAATATGTTGTTAAAGTGATTAATTTTTTGTTTTTTAAATATGTACAGATGTTTTACCATAAGTCTAAG
>VSTD030004628.1:0-10191 GCA_008808055.3 Sporobolus alterniflorus
AGGGCTGGCCACGGGGCCGCCGCCTCTGGCACCGCCGAGAAGGAGCTCGCTGATGTAGTCGATGTCGAGGGCGAAGCAGTCAGAGTCGCCGGTGAAGTCCATCTCTGAGTGCTGATCACGAGCTCCGGCAAAGGAGAGAGATGCCACGACACGCGGCACGAGAACTGGAGGTCTCCCACCAGCGTCGGCAGAGAGGTGTCCCGTGTGTGCGCTTGTGTTGTGTCAAATACTGCGAGGACAAAGCTTGGGGTGGAGCCGGTACATATTTATAGCCAGTGAAGACGGAAAACTTTGGGCTTTTCTGACCCCGGTAATTATTTTGACCACCCCTGATTAGTGCTCACCCTAGCCTAGCTTTTGGGTCCTAATCGCGTCATTTAACTCTCTTGATCTTTGGCGGGTGTTACATACTATTGATCGGACGACTCTCTTGCTAGCTCTGGGATTTTCGGTTTTACAGACGCCATGGTTTCAAAGACGTGACGTGTGCAATTTACATGCTCAAGTGGCGTTCTGCTATTTAAGGACATTTGAGCTTTTCAGAATTGCGATGGAGGGGACGAATGATTCTGCAGATGCTGCCCTAATTATCCCCCTGTTGTTTTCTGGAGAAAGAAAAATGATGTGAAACGCTATGGTCGGATCAGAGATAGATGTGCCTGAACTATGCAAAAACAAATACTCCATTCGTCGAGAAATATAAGGATTTCTGTGTTTGGTCATAGTCAAACCATCTAAACTGTGATTAATAATATCTAAATAAATTGATAATTTCAAAGATCAAGAATTACTATTATGATAATAGTGGATTTTTACGTTGAATCTAGCAACATCATAATATTTTCATTTATTAATGATCAAAATTTACAACTTTGACCTAACCTAGAAATCATTATATTTCTGGATGGAGAGAGTACTATTAAGCTGTCAGGGTTTATATAATTTAAGGTTTTCATGTGTTTGAAACGACGGCAACACTAAATGATAAGGGTTGCGGGAGAAATTAATCCTATCCGGCATCCTTTGGATTACAAGAAGAAGAAGAAAAATCCTAAATCGTACATTGAAATTGAACCGATTCCTGTAAAATTTAGCAAATTGAACTGGCACCCGGGAATTCGTGCAGTGTTAAAAGATACCGAGTCTAAAACACGTTGTCTTGTCATTTTGCCGGAGAGGCGTGTCAACGAAGAAAAAACTACTTTGGCTAGTGTGATACGACCACACACCTAGGGCAGGATGGCCTAACGTAAGTTGGTGAGCCGGACTCGTCGCCAACAAGCCATGCCGTTGTGGTCTTGGTGACCTGGTCATCGCTCCTGAATTAAATGGCGGTGCGCACTAGACTCCACTTTGAGAGATGGATGAGGCTCGTTCTCCGAAAGGCGGCTTGAATTAGTTAGCATCAACGGTTATCTTTTTATCCGAACCATAGCAAGATTTAGATGTTTGTATGTGTGCTCGATGAGCCAGGGGTACTGATGCATCACGCGTACGTAGTCTAGGACCAGCTGCAGATACCGTTAGCCGCGCGCTTGATCATGCACTGTTAGTCAATTCAAGATGATGTAAGGACCGGGTCTCACGCTAGCTAAGCACTCTCTCGCGTACTGGAAGCCGATTTTTTCTTACTTGGTGACGTGCTTAGAAGCTGCGGCATGTGTACGTACTGCTAATAAGATACCAACGAACGCCCACTCAGCTCGAACACGTGCATGTACCAATAAAATTATAACCTACTCGATCCGTACATGCTCGCGCTTCCATATTTACGTAGATCAGCAAGCAGTTCAGGACTTGAGGTGCACCACCGTGCCATGTGCAGCATGTTGTATATACGTAGCTTTGACATGCAGCTACAGGGCCAGCGTCCACCCCCGCCTGGCAGCCATGCATGCGGGGTCGCAGGTCGCACGAAGCTCCGTCCGTCCGCGCGCGGTGTAGCGGCTAGTAAAATCCTGAAGTCGTCGCGTTGAATCCTGATGCTGTGTGGGGGTCAGAGATTACCATTTCTTTTTCAGAGACAGGGTCAGAGCCTCAGAGGATGGTGGGCAGAGATTAGTACCGAAAACACTTGTACTACTCTAGTACTGTATGTGGTAGTCGAAAAGTTGCCGGTTTAGTTATTCCGTCGGCTTCTCTCTTTTTACTCGCGCTCTCTGCCGAACGTACATGTGCAACGTGCTTGCGTCAATCAAGCTTAGTCAATTAGCTCTTCCTGACAGTTTTCTCCATGATCGAGACGGTGATCGATCGTCAACTGCACGCCTCTCATGATGATTAATAACGAGATAGCGGCATGACGACGAATAACCAATTCACTGAGTTTCCGGTTATCAAAACCTTGTCCAGTTCAAATTCTATTCGCCCGGTTTTTGAATCGCCTGCCAACTTTGGTACGGTGCATGCATCATAACATTCCAACGGAAGGGAACAGGGCAACATGGGGGCCATTTGCCTGCTCACCCTGCCGCCCAGGTCAACACGTTCGTACGACTGACCACGGCCGGCCGGATTGCGGCGCCATTCTAGTTTCCGGCGGGCGGACTGAGATATTGTTCTTGCCCACCGTCGTCCCGTGTCCTTGGACCCATTCGCTGCTCGTCGCGTCGCCCGTGATTTCGCGCAAAAGCGCAGGGAGGCGCTTGGAGCCGGCCGGCCGGCCTAGAGGACACGACTGCCAAAGCGCACACCTATTTTTGTGTCTTAAAACCTGGAAAGACATGGGATACTCCACATGTAGATTCGGATTTAGTGGTACTAAACTATGGTACACCCGTGCATACAGTATCTTTCTTTCTCTAACATTCAAATTGTATAATCGACTACTACTACGTACTCTAAATATGGTCCAAAGGCTCTCAGTCAGAAAACTAACACAAAACAAGTCTGTTTGGGTACCCCTCTCTCTTGCAGGACGAACATCTTACGATTACGCCATATCCATTAGAGTGCTGAGTTACGTACCTATGTTTGTAAAAAAAACCTTTTCACTGACTGTATCTTTTTGTCGGCGTATCTTGGCTGATAGGAATGGACGGAACGTGCGTATGAAAGATAATGTGAACACACGACGTGATTTTAGACTGATTCAAACCCTTCTGAGAGTTATAAATGTATGTCTAGTATGACTTTGTTGATCATGTATTTACAACCTATTTTTTCTGATACACTCGATGGAGTTCGGCTATGTTATTTATAGTCTGGAGAATCAACTTATAGATTTGATAAGTTTTTGACTCTATTACAACTTACATGAATACATCCTCGATCGGGACTCTTACTTGGGCCACATCCACCCTTGTGGGCCGTTGCAGATAATGAGCTCCGGTCTGAGCGCGTCGTCACTAGTCTCTAAACATGTCGTTAAACCTGGTAACTTCAGTTTTCGATCAGGCTATCGACCGATCGACATCACTGATCTGACACCTTCATTGAAACCAAACCACATGCATGTGTGCCTTCTGATCGGCCCGCATCTTGAATCAATCTCCGGGCCATCCTTATCCAACAATGGACTGAGTTGAAGATATGTTCGATAAATATTGAGAGTCCAAAGTACACACATCCATTTCTACACGGTCATCATGTCTCTTAAACTCTACCTCAATAACTGAAACAATTCCTTCTCCCTTGAGGAATCCGGTGTCTCACGCGTGGTTCCTCAAGTGTCGTGTGTGAGTGGGTGCACAATAATCGAAATGATGTCCATTACTGTTGCGTGACGCCCCTCCAGAGCTTATAAATACCTCTTTCATCTTAGTCTATCTTCACATCTTGGATTTCTTCACTCTTTCTCTAAGTTCCCCTCTTCCTCCCCTCAACCGCGATGGGAGTCAAGTGCTCACGCATTTATGTGAGCACGTCTTCTTCTTCTTCAAACGATGCATCTACACCACCCTCCTCTCCGCCTCCGTCTTCACTACCACCGGCCTCCTCACCAGAGGGCTCATCTCAGGGGTCGGTGTTCCCGATGCATGACCACGATGAACCCTCGGAGGGGTGCCCAGTGGTGGACTTGTCTTGAGAGGAGGAGGAGGCCATTCCAGATACGTCACAAGATGAGGACATTGCCTGCAGGCTGTTTGATGACCTCAACCGCGGACTTCTTGGGCCGCTCAATGATAACAACGTCATCGTCATCAACAACTCCGAAGAAGAGGGGGTGCTCGAGGATGACTGCACCAACACCGATGATGCACCATCTTCTGTTAGGGTCTCCCTAGCTCCATCCATCTCCGTCGCCGACAATGATGATGCACTCGATGGGGTGCAAGGTGATAGTAGTGATGGCGGCGCACCCGATCGGGTGCAAAATGATAGTAGTGATGGTGAAGATGGAGCCGGCACTCCTTAGGCTACCACGCCAAAGGGGTTAGTTGTAGGGGGTGTGCGCTGAAGAATCTAAGAAGAATAATTATGCACTGCTACACCACAAATTCTTCTGCAAAGGAGAATGGCGATTGTGGTGCAGAGTCATTGCTTCTTTTATGCCCTTAATGCCCCTTGTAATTTTTTTCCTTTGTATTGTCTTGTGGACCCCTTGTAGTGTCTTTGTAGAAATGTATCGGGAGTTCTCTTCAATCCAAATGAATGAAATCTGGAACTTTTGAAAAGCTGAATGTGTCTTGCAATGCAAGATTGTACTTATTTGTTTATCATACTTGTTGTTTTGATAAGAAGTACCTTCGCTTTGAAGTATTTAGCTTACGCCGATCGAGCCTATGATGAACGATCACCTGCCCCGATCGAGTATCGTAGTTTCACTTTGCACTGATCGGGTGATGTAACGTTGACAGCTGACCGTGCGCTTATATATGGATGATATCGACCGGGCAATATGAACTATGTGCCGATCGAGCGATGTCCTTCTGTTGTCACTTATTTTCATGTTTGGGTAAATGACCACGTCGATCGGATTGATAACAGCTATGCCTCTTGATCCGTTGATCGAGATTCCTTCTCTTGGACCCTGTGAGATTCAAAATATTTTAAATCTCCTACTGAAAGTGTTGTTGCTGCGTGGAGCGAGTCTCCCTTCTCAACTTCTTCCTCAACCAAGGTAGAGTAGGCCATGGTGGAGAACAAGATTCTGAATATCTACGAGTACTGGAAGGTGCCGACGGTGAATGATTTTGACATCACCAATTTCCACAATGTCGGATGGCTTCTAGTTGTCTTCTTTGCACTCCTACTATAGAGTTTCCAACCATAGATCACACCAATATTGTCTGCTTCGAGTCGCATTTGATGTGTGGACTCAATCTCCCTCCTAGTAAATTTCTGGTAGCTATCTTGAACTATTTGGGGGTGCAAACTGATCCATTTGCATCCGAACGACATTGCTACTCTCAGTTGCTTTAGCATATTGTGCGAATGTTGGCTCGATGTTCCCCCAGACACCTTTCTTTTAAGGTATTTTTATTCCATGACTCGCTATGATCATAAGTTGTTCTACAGTTTGGGGCTAACGCTGCGGCCCAATCGCCAAGAGGAGTACCTGAAAGACACATTCAAGACCTACTGGAAGGGTTCTTCCCGAAGATGGTTCCATGTTGATTTGACTGTCTCGCCCCAATGACCCAACAAGCACATGCTTCCGTCGCTGATTAGTGATAAGCAGAAAGCAATAGAGATGTTGCTTCACCTTAATGCGCTGGTGAAGCATGTGAATGAACTCCATGAGACCGACCTTGAGGTGAGTCACTGCACCGAAGAATTTATTCTTTGACGGATTCGCCTGACCGACCGAATGGAGAATCTAGCCTTTGAATGCCCGTGGTTCACCGATCTGAACCGCAATCCTTCTTCTGGTAAAACCCCTAAGATTTATTCACATTTTCAGTTTTCCTTATTGTTGTATCATGACACTGCATTTATTCTCAATATCTCTGACTAGTGAAGAGGTTGCTCCTGCTGTGAAGCTGATGTTTGCTCAACTACTGACCGATAGGGGGAGCAGGATCCCCAAATCCTTTAGTAGTGATAACCCTCCTCCAGTGGTAAGCTGCCCTTTGCAACTTTTCCATTAAAGAATTCTTGGTGCTGATTATCCTTGTTTGCTGATTGCAGGGGGCATATCCCGATATTGCCACGGACATAGTTTTGTTTGACGATGACGATCATGCCAAAGTTGCATGCCCACTGGGTCAAAATGACTCAGCAGGCCGGGTTGAGCCCTCGATGGGGCATGTATCTACTGACGATGATGTTGAAGTTTTGGAAATGACTTCCGCAGAGACGGCCAATGCTGAGCTGATCGTGGTTGGCGCGCATGGATCAACTATGCCTACTGCCGCTGACCGGGTCCAAACTACCTCTGCTTCGAGTGCTCGAGGGCGGAAGCACCCGCACATTTTCGCTAAATGGTCTGATCAAGGTCATCGTGCTGCACATGTCATAACTCAGATTGTACTCCCTCCTTACAACGGACCTCGGAGCCCGCTGGATCTGGTACCTTCAGAAATTGTATTCAGCCGCATATTTTAAAAGTTTTGCCAGATGTCGTAGGTTAAGATCGATGCTACTGCTTCTGCTCCTACCTAAGAGGGATCCCGACACCCAAGTATGTCTTCTGATTTTTTCATTCTGATTTAGATCTTGCTTCACGGATGCATGTTGTGCTGTAGGGCTCCACTGGCTATTGAGACGACACAAGTTATCGCTCAGGAGTCTCAAGGTTCTGCTTTAGGACCGTCAACATCTGCTGCCGCCGATGAAGTGTCGTTGAGAATGGCTGCCTGTGAGTGCGCTGAGGTCAGGTCATCTCCTCATCGGGTGCTCTAGTTCCTTGACAAGATTAAAACTGCGGTTGATGAACAGGACAATGAGCACCACAACTGACTCGGGTTCACTTGTGGTTTTACTGTTACTGGTCATTTCTTTGTGTAATTGTATGCAGGCTTGGCTACCTGCTTGGAGGCCACTAATAAGGCGCTTGAAGAAGGCCGGACAAGCAACCGATCAAGAACTTCGGGCTGCCCAAGAGTCTAATGCTGCTTTGAATCAAGAACTTTGGGCAGCCCTGGCCTCTGTTGCTACGACAAACCGAGAGCTATAATCCAAGGTGGCTGCCCTTGATGAATTGTCTGTGTGAGAGCTGGCTGCACATGACAATCTTCGGACAGTTGCTGAGGAGAAACGACTTCTGGAGCAAGAACTGAGATCCATTTGGATGATGTTCACCGAGCGGGATCACTCTTCATCGGAAGTAATATCTTTGGTTGTGGCACACGTGGTGGCACTGTTGAATAACTATGTGCCCGACCTTGACCCAGAATTACTTCGTAAAGACTACCAATGAAAAGATGATGACGAGCGGATTGCACTTATAGTGGGTGTGTTCGATGCTGCTCAGCACTTTGTGTCTGAATATGAATTCTTCGTGGCCAATGATCAGGACAATTCGGGCACCCAGCCTTAGCTTCTAATGTAATTTTTAGTCGTACTCTACAACAAACACTTGTTAATATATCAAATTATATTCATATAACTTCTGGCAATACCTGATTTGGGATGGATGTATATATAGATGCCCATTTCTTTTCATACGTTGATAATGAATGTGTATGAAAAGTACAATGATGTGATGATTGGGAGGCCCTTGCTTTTTGTATACGGTGCTGCGCATGTAAAAAGTATTGGAAGTAGAGAGAGACGTCGATCGGTAGCCCCTTACTTCTTGTATGTGGCGCTGCGCGTGAAAAAATATTAGAAGTAGAGAGAGATGTTGATTGAGAGCCCGTTGCTTTTTGTACACGGCGTTGCGTGTATAAAACGTATTAGAAGTAGAGAGGGGCGTCGATTGGGAGCCCCTTGCTTTTTATATGTGGCATTACATATGTAAAAAGTATTAGAAGGAGAGAGGGACGTTGATCAGGAGCTCCTGTGTAACACCCTAGGCACCCTGGGTCTGGCGGTCGTTACACCTGGCAGCCCCCTAGAATCATAGACTAGCCCTACATACCAACCCTAGTCTTTCCTGTGTAGTTTTATCCTCACTTGTGCACATCCGAGAAAACTTCTCGATCAGTCACCCATCCTGAAATTGCTCCGAGCCAAGCATGCTTAACCCCGAGGTTCTTTGCAGGTGGGCTTCCAAAAAAGAAGGTATACCTTGGTGGCATGAGTATTCTATCAATCCTATTAAGCCTTGAGTCAAGATGTCACATCCTGGCTTTTATGTTGAACGTGCTGGCTCATTGGTCGTGCATGCATTCGGGAGTAAGCCCCTTGCGTCGATCGGGGATGCGCTGATGGTTGGGTGAAGCTTCACCGAGGTCAATGTGTGTAGAAACGCTCATTGTTTTGCACGGTCTCTAGGGTCATGCTTTGAAAGCCGATTGGGCAATGCTTGACTCAATCGTGAAACTTAAAGCAGATAGCCCTAAGAGTCGATGAGTTGGACACGTAAGCTGGTATAACACTATATGTTAACTCTTGTTCGGGATGATGACGATGTTTTATAACATGTTTGGTCATATGAGTCGTATGAGTCCTGCAACGTCTACACTTTGGATGCTGACCAGGAATGTTGCACTGATATTTAGCTGGGGTAGAGCATCTGTTAGGATCGAGAATGTGTCACCTTTTTTTAGGCTTATCATTTGCTAATGGACTATATAGTCCCTCTGGTCTGTGTTACCGAGTCAGACGTCCTTGACTTAGAGATAGACCGGAAGATAAAGAAATATGCTAAGAGATATAGGATGCCAACACTTGAAGGACCGGAGAAGGCGACCAGAGGGGGGTGAATGGGAGCCAATCAAAATTCCTCTCTGAAACTTGACCTATGTCCCAAATTCGACCCGACATCCATCTCTTCTAACTCGGCCAAGACCACGTAACTATTGAAAAGCTACTAGTCCTCGAAATCGGGTTAGGACACAGAAAACACAGTAGAAACACAACTCGGTGCAAGCAGGACTTGAGCAAGACCACTATTAACCAAAATCAGATAACCAAAACTGACTCATGGGCATGGAAGAAAATCACAGCGAACACAAAGATCGGGCGAGCCCTCCTGGGCATCAAAAAACGAAGACAAAACTAAGGCGATATTGGTCAGTGGCGGAGAGGACAAAATCTGAACAGCGACGCAGAGAGGTGAAATGAAAAACCCATGGAAACCAACTGAAGATTCACTACGGAAGCAGACTCAAAAATGGATCTTGAGCAGAAAAATGAATGTCACAACACAAGATACAAAACCAAATTTTTCAATGAGATTCAACAAGATTACAATGAATTCACGGAGGTCACTGCCCTCCCTCCTCATTTGATTGGAAACTAAAAATTATTCTTGGCACACTCCTACTCTAGGAAATATGAAATGAAATTAGAGAAGTGGCATCGGAGTCCCATCCCTCTAGGGTCTCATTTATAGGCCTAAACAAAAGACTAAAAGATTACTATGCCCCTAGAGCCTAATACATTAGAAATGATGATTTTGGGGCAGAAGGGTCTGACGTAGCCCATCACAATGACCCGTCTGTCTTTAGCTTCCTCTCGATGCAACCTCCGTGATGATGCCACGTGCACCACCCGTAGTAGCGCCTCCGCCAGTTTTAAGGCCAGACTAGGAAACCCTAGCGCGACTTGCTTCCAGGTGAAGCAAGCCACCAGATCTCAATATGTGTCCCGCACCATCCTCCCAACATCGGTTTTGTGGTGCAGCTGACAAACCATCATCCACTTGGTTTTGAGGCACAAATCAAGAAACTATCACGGTGATTTTGAGGTCCAAATCACCAAACCGCAGCTGCAGGTTTTGAGGCCCAAACTGGGAAACCCGAGCCACCGGTTTTGAGGCCAAACCGGGAGAAAACATCGCTGCCGATTTTGAGGCCAAATCGGAGAAAACCGCCGCCTCCGGTTTTGAGGCCAAACCGGGAGAAACCGTCACCACCAATTTTAAGGCCAAACCAGGAGAAACCGTCCTAGTGGTTATGAGGTCAAACCACTCACAAACCATCCCAGTGATTTTGAGGCCAAACCATTGATAAATCGTCGACCTTGATTTTGAGGCTCAACCAAGAAATACGTGCTCATCGTCTCTATGTGCACGGTATAGACCGCACACGATGTCACTCGAACTCTCGATCATCCGATCACTGAGTACCTGATCTGTGCTTGACCATCCTCGATCCTCTGCACTAGATCTCCTACTCCTGCCTAAATCCTCGTCGTTGC
>VSTD030004629.1:0-10191 GCA_008808055.3 Sporobolus alterniflorus
TGATTAGTAATAGTTGCTAGTAGGCTTGAGTCCGTATTACTTTTGAAGCCTTTGCATGTCTAGTTTTGTGGCTTTCGAGTCACGATGGACCAGTCTTGCTGAGTGTAGTTGATCAAGCTTTGCTCCTATTATTTTTCTTCTTTGTGTGCAGTGAGGATCTTCCTCCTCCTTCCGGTGATGCCGATGAGGGCTATCAGTGGGAGGTCCAGACTGATGAGAGCTGGATTCCCTACTGGGACTCACAGGCATTGGTCATCCGAGGAAATACTCTCTCTTCTAGTGCGAAGAGTGTGTGCTTGACATGAGAGAAAACCGCTTTCTTAAAACTCTATTCTATCTTTTGAAGCGCTCTTTTGGCTTCAACTTGTGTAAACTTAATACATGATACTTAAACTGTAATAACCTGTACTTCAACTTTAACATCATGGTATTATATGCTTATGTGTTGTGTTTGTGTATCCCCACTTCGTTGAGAATCCCTCGATATGATCTTGGGAGATAAACCCCTCTTGATAATATGACTCATTAGCTCGCGTGCCCATAACTCTTAATCTGTTGTAAATATAAACATATGCAAATATAGAGCAAATTAAGTTGATTGAAAAAATTCTTCAAAACATATGCAAGTGAGATCTTGTTTTGTTCATCTTGTCCTGTAGAACACAATGGTAAAATGAAATTTAAAATAGATATCATATATGTGAGATTAATCATTTTAAAGTTTGTGTTTTGTGTAGTGTGGTGATGTGGCAGCTGATATGGACCACTTGCACGTCAAGAGAATTGAGTAAATATAAAGCAAATTAAGTTGATTTAAAATTCTTCAAAACATATGCATGTGAGATCTTGTTTTGTTCATCTCATCATGTAGAACACAATGGTAAAAACAGAATTTAAAATAGATATCATATGTGTGAGATTAATCATTTTAAAGTTTGTGTATTGTGTAGTGTGGTGATGTGGCAGCTGATGTGGACCACTTGCATGTCAAGAAAATTGAGTTAGTATGTTTCCCTTATATAGTTATAGAGGATTAGTATAAAAGTCAGGAGTTGCACCTCCATGGTGCACCCAATATTCAAAGATTCACATTTTGAAGACAGTTCTAGACTCCCGAGTTAAAATTCTCTAGAAGATTCACATATAATAGGTGCACCCATTCGCCGAATTCTACTAAAAGACTCGACGTCAATACAGAGTGCATTCCAACTTTGTTTTTGCAAAGAAGATCTGTTCGGTTCTGCATCTACTCAGTCAAAAAACACTCAGGGGTTGCTGACAAGGATATGTACCCAAGGCCCATGTGGAGGTCGTCATAGGCCTACATTACAATGAGATGGTAGTAGAATATTTCCTAAAGATATTGTCCTACTCAGATAAGATTAAATCTTTTAATTTGGAAAGACTAGAGATAGAGTCCTACTTAGACTACAATTATAACCGACCTGGGACTTTCCTTGTAACCCCTGCCCCCTCGAATATAAAAGGAGGGCAGAAGCACCTCCCAAACTCTAACCACAACCACAACATCAATTGTCCTGAGCAATACAAGAACACAAGACGTAGGGTTATTATCCTTCAAGAGTCCGAAACCTATCTAAAAATCCTTGCGTCACTTGTGTTACCATCATTCTCTCGATCTCACCACAGCCCCCCGCACAAATTCTGTGTAACAAACACCAACAATGCCATTTCAGTCTTTGACCTTACCCCTTATGTTGAGTAAGGGTTTCTCTTGTAGCCTACCTGGGTCTTAGTGTCTCCATAGTCATACTGGTCATGGCCTGAATTGGATATTCAAGACCGTCGTGCGTACAAGTTACAGAGTACTAGACTGCTTAGGGCATTCTGGTTTTGGCGACCGGGTGGTTCCCGACTTAGTGGTCAAGACTATGTGTGTCATGCACCTAGCTCGTAGAGCATTTGAAGCCTTCGCCCATCTGGCACTTGACCTCGCTTTGTTTGTTGAGAGGAGGGTTTTCCCAAGAGTGGCTAGGTCTTAGTGTCATAGTCGTGTGGTGTAGAGCCTAAGCTCGCCTAACCAGACATTTGAAGCCTTGACCCACTTGAGGGATAAGGTTACCGAGTCCTTTCGGATCCTCAAGTTTTACTTAGATAAATCAGGCTAAGTGTTCATTGGTTGCGCAGCCCATGAGCCTGACTCTTGAATAGTCGGAGCCTTGAGATGTTGAGTTTTTGAATCCTAAATAGATCATGCATTTTGGACTCGGTTTGTTTCCGACTAAGTGATCATGTTTTTGAATCCTGAATAGATCATGCATTTTGGACTTGGTTTGTTTCCATCTAAGTGAGCATGTATGGGTTCGATGTCCCTAACAACATCATTTTGAATCCTGAATAGATCATGCAGTCATCTAGCTTGATCGTGTGAAGTCTTTCATGAAACAAGTAATAATCTTGTTGTAATCATGCAAAACATAAAGGAAATATTATTTCATTATAAAAATGGTATAACTACATATCACAACCCCCTGGCTGATGGATTGAACATGTATGTCAATGCAGCAGGCAAAAATAAAAAATGTACATTGAATTACCTACATGTAAAACAATCGTAGCTGATCAATATTCCAAGAACTTAGAATCTCAGAGTCATCCTCCCTTTGTAAGTTGTACGAGACAAGCCGAGTCACTTCCATGACTTGGAAGGGTCCTTACCAAATTGGAGAAAGCTTGTGCTGATCTTTTGTCGTTTAAATTTTCCACAGGATGAAATCACCAACTTTAAAGCTTCAGGCGCTAATGTTGCGTGCATGACAATGCCTCATTGCCTGCTAGTGCTTCACCAAATAGATGACTGTAGCCTCGCGTAGTTCTTCCAACTTCACCAAGTCATCAACTTGGGAGTCATTGGACTGCTCCTTAGAATACTGTTGGACTCGAAGGGATTTGTGCTCCACCTCAGTAGGCAGTATTGCTTCAGATCCGTATACTATAGAGAAAGGTGACTATCTTGTGGCCCAACTCGGGGTCATACGCAAAGCCCATAGAACTGATGGTAGCTCCATCATCCACTTCTCGGCATAAAGCTTAAATCTATTGAAAATTATAGGCTTCAACCCTTGCAAGACCATGTCATTATATCGTTCGATTTGTCCATTACTCTATGAGTACAAGATGGAGGCATAGCTGACCTTGATTCCTGCATTATCACATAAGTCTCTTAACTCCCTTGCTGTGAACTAAGTTCCGTTATTAGTAATGATGTTGTTAGGGACACCGAACCCATACATGATCTCTGAATTGAACTCCACCACCATGGCATCCGTTACGGAGGTAACCAGCTTTGCCTTGATCCACTTGGTGAATTTGTCCACCACCACAAAAATGTGTGTGTGAATCCTTGCCAATATGTTTTGCCCATGAGTGTTAATGCACCTACATGGCTTCCACAGTCTCCTGAGTGGATGTCTTGAAGGATGGAGCACCCATCTTCCGTGAGGATGCATTGCATTAATACTCCATTAGCACTTCGCTGAAACAACTCCTCACCAATCAAGGTATAGTTCCCTGCTCACCACCTTAGTCTTTCCCATTCATCTTGTCGTCTGGCATGGCCCTTATTTTGAGGTAGATCATAAATGGGGTGCACTAGTCTGAGTGGACTATCATGAATCCTGGGGACTCAGGCTGATCATCAATCGGTGATGTAGTGCATTAAATTGACACAGCAGCCTTGATTGACTTGGATAGTGCCCTGCTGATGGTCGGTTCATCGAGTTCCTACATGAAGACTCCTAGAGGCACCGTCACCTAACTTGAGCCGAGCTTGGCTAACTCGTCGGCTACCTCGTTCCGCTCACAGAGGACGTGGTGGTACTCGAGACCATCAAAGTTGTTCTCTAGCTTGTGGAGCTCCTGACAGTACATCATCATCTTCTCATTGAAGCAAGACCACTCTTTATTTTCTTGGTTGATTACCAGTAGCGAGTCTCCCATGACCTTTAGTTGTCGAATGCTGAGTGTCGTGGCAATCTGGAGACCATGTAGCCACGCTTCATACTCGACAACATTGTTGGATGCTAGAAAATGCATTTGCAAAATGCATTTGAAATTATCTCCCTTAGGAGGGGTTACCAATATTCCTATGCCTACGCCTTGATGCTACAAGGACCCATTGAAATTAACGGTCTAGTACTCCATCTCTCGCTCCGGCGGTAGTGACTGAGTCTCGGTCCACTTGACGATGAAGTCACTTAAGGCCACCGCGCTACCTCCCACAGAATGATGAGATGCTGGCCAAGTCCTTTCTTGGACTCTAGGACAGAAGATGTTGGTGATGGTCGACTTCCAGACCTCGCTTCCCCGCTTCTTGAGCAAACACAGGGTCGGTTATCATCACTTCCTGGAGCAGAGCGTAGAGCTGCTTGATTTGACCGGTGATTTGTTCATTGTCCTTGGGCAACAATGTCATAAGCTGGTCGACTATGGCCCGTGATGCCATGGCATTGCCTGCTTGTGTTCGATACAATTGCTCTCTATGCCACTCGAGTCGATCAACTTCATCATGGAGGGATCAGCCTCAGGCTTAGAGTCATTTCACCACCTCCCTGTCGATTCAGCAACGTTGGTCAAATATAGGGTGGTGACACCTAGAGGTGGCTCCATGCCATACTTCTTCATCAGAACCAGTGAGATCGCCATTCTCATCTTGTGACGACATGTTCTTCTTCCCGGCTGCCTACTCTGTGTCTTTCTTTAGCTTCTTTGATCTTGCGATTTCCGCAGTGGCAGCCTAGTCTATCACTTCTTTGGTCTGATTGCCCAGGACAACGTTTTGCCCCACCATAAAGACTTTGCGGTAATCGTCAAAGTCGGACCGTGAGGACGGTGCGGCATTATATATCGAATCTCGTGTTTCCTGATGACATGATCTGAAGTGTCAGTGTTTTCTCTGGAGACATCCGACTCAGACTCTCCCGACATGTCAGATTTGTGCTCGTGTCATGCCTCAAAGGCTTGACCAACTCGGATCGGGGTCGGTGGGGACTGGTCAACACGTGACTCTAAACTTTCTTGCTGCTCTAGCTCCTGCATGCTCAGATCTCCTAACTAAATAGCGGTGGAGTGTAGAGATACGAAAGCAAACCTCCAGCCTGATGAGAACTTGATTAGCGCTTGAGACATCAGGGACTTCACGATGATGATTCATGTGAGCCGCTTTCTTGCGCGCCAACTATCGGTGTTTCTGACAATGAATTTATACGGGGGTTCTCATGAGAGTGGAAATCCATGGTAACACAGAGGGACGCTATGGTTTTTAGATAGGTTTGTGCCTTATAGAGTATAGCAGCCCTATGTCCTGTGTTCTTTTGAATTATGATTTGTTGTTGTTCACGGTCCTCCTACCGTCCTTTTATATCCAAGGGGGTAGGGTTACAAGGAAGGTCCTAATCAGTTACTATAATGATCCTGATCTAAACTCTATCTCTACTTGCCTGATTTACAATATTTGTACACTAAGAGATCTATCCGCCTCGGGTTGCATGCCTTGGGCCTCCAAAGTCTTTTACTTGGTGAGCTGAGTCATAACGGGGCCCCCTTTTTGTTATCCGAGTCCTCACGATTAGATACCCTTGGTACCAAACCTCATCACCTTGTCTTTCTGGATCCCAAGGAACCAAAGAAGAAATTCAATATGTTTTTGCGTCCGTTGTTCGAAGAGCTAAAAGAACTATGGCAAGGGGCACATGCCTATGATAGTCACCTCAAATGTTGATTCATATTACGTGGTTCCAATCTATGGTCAATCCATCATTATTTAGCATATGGCAAATTTGCTGGCTGGTGTGTTGTCCTCCTCCTAGCAACACATCCACTTCCTTGTTTGAGGTAATAGTTTACTTTCATTTTCATTTACATGTGCTCGTTTATTTTCACTATTCTAGTTTACTTGATATATTTTACTCTTGATTTTGGTTGAAGGCACTTCAGCCTCCCGATAGATACATTAGCAACTCCTTGGGGTGTTGCAGGGCCAAGGCCAGGGCTAGGACCTCGAGCAGGCGGCCGGAGAGACTGAGGAGAGGGCTCCCGAGTAGGTGGCTGGAGAAAACAAGGAGGAGGCTCTCGAGCAGGACGGGTCATCGTACAAGGAGGAGGAGGAGGCTGAGTAACCATGTATCAAATATAGGTTAGTTGAATTTCATTTTCAGTTAGATAATTTTCTATGAAATAACTAATTCAAATTTTGCAGGTTCTGACACTCTCTCTTGCTTCAACCTACTAGGAGCTGGGAGGAGCAGCCTATTATCAGGCCGGTGGTAGAGTGGCAATGGGAGGATGTGAACTAGGACATCCAGGGACACTGTACACCAGTCAACAAGGAGCTCGGTACCTTTCGTCGGTCCCTGTACCAAGAGATGGTCTTTGTGAGTAGCCAACGAGAAGTTGCACGGTTTTGGGACCACTTGGCACTCAAGCAGTACATAGACGAAGACTCTTTTCAAGAGGTCGTGGCGAGGATGTTCTGGCTAAGTATAGTATCTAAATTTTGAGTTTTAATTTTTTTTCTTGCTTTGTTGGACAAATTTAATTGTTAACGATGATGCAGGAACATTTTGGGTTGGAGGAAACTACTGAAGAGGCGGTCAGTTTCGTGTTCCACAATGCTGCTTGCAAAGTGATCAAGGACGCCTCCAAACACGCCCGCCTCTAGTCTATCACATATTTTTACACACAAGTGTTGAAGCAGCCAATGAAGACCATGGATGCTCAGGCCGTCGACCTAACCAAGGAACAGTATCCTCAAGGGACGGGCGATTGGCTGACTCATGGCTGAGGAGCTGCATATGGTGAGCTTCGACAAGATAACTTGATTAACTGAGACCAAGCGTAGCTCGAGCTGGAGGAAGGCAATGATGATGGAGATGATGTCCATTGAATAGAACGACACCTAGAGCCTCATCGATCTCCCACCTTGTCGCAAAGTCGATCACGGTGAAGTGGGTGTTCGAGGTGAAGAAGGATGAGCATGGGGTAATGTCCAAACACAAGGTGTGCCTAGTGGTGAAAGGCTACGAGCAGAGACACAACATCGACTACTATGAAGTCTTCGCGCCAGTAGCTCGCCTAGAGTTGTTGCGCCTGCTCATCGCCCTCATGGCGCACGAGGGGTGGGAGGCGCACCATATGGATGTTAAATTGGCAATCTTGAATGGCAGCCTGCAGGAGGAGGTCTATGTCGAGTAGCCAGTGGGCTTCATCGTCGTGGGCAAGGAGCACAATGTGCTCAAGCTGTGGAAGCCGTTGTATGGGCTACATCGGGCACCACGTTCCTTCAAAACACGCCATCTACATCTAGTGGATTGGTGACGTGCAACTGGTCATTGGGGTCTACATCGATGGCCCTGCAATCACCAGCTCAGGCCATGTGGATAAAAAGTTGTTCAAGGAGGAGCTGGCGGCTGTGTTCAAGATGAGTGACCTCATCTTGTTTCACTACTACCTCATCACTGAGGTGAAGCAGAGCACAAGCGGTATTTCGCTTAGCCAAGTTGCCTATGCTATGAAGCTCTTGGAGAGGTGTGACATGGCGAGATGACATCCCTGTCATGTGCCCATGGAGGCGCACTTAAAGCTGAGCAAGCAGAGCATGCAAACACTGGTGGATGCAACACCATATCGGAGCATCATTAGGAGGTTGAGGTATTTGGTGAATACTTGTCCCGATCTTATATTTGTTGTTGGGTACGTGAGTCACTTTTTGGAGGAGCCGGGGGAAGATCATGTTGCAGCGGTGAAGCGGATTCTCTGCTATGTGGTGGGTACCGGCAAATGGGGGCTCTGGTTTGGCCGGAATAATAGAAATTAGGTGTTGTTTGTGGGGTTCAGTGATGCTGATTTTACTAGAGATGTTGATTCAAGGAAGAGCACAACTATGGTCATCTTCTTCCTGGCAAATAGCCCAGTCACCTTGCAATCGACAAGGCAAAGCGTGGTGGCCCAATCCAGCTGTGAGTTGGAATATATCATAGCAGAAAATGTGATGTGCTGGTCATTATGGCTTGCCTGAGTGTTAGAAGAGGTGTAGGGGTCTGCGCTGAGCATGCCATTGCTGAGGGGGGACAACAAGTCCGCCATTTCATTAGTCAACAATCTAGTACTCCACGGCTAGTGTAAGCACATCGAGGTGAAGCATCATCAAGTCCGGGAGTCCATGAAAAATGGCCTGATCAAGGTGGAGTTTGTAAGGAGTGAAGAGTAACTAGGCGACATTCTGATGAAGCCGCTTGGCAGAGTCAAATTTCGTGAGCTTTGCGCTGTTACATAAACAGCGCATGTAGGACTTGGCCATGTCCTGTGGACTGGCATGAGTATAGGAGGCCACTATGGCTAGTTTAGCAGTATGAGTCTTTTAAATTCTGCAGTCAAAGAACGTAAATGTCGCATTGTTTTAGCGCCACCAAAACTACCATCTCTCCAAGTTATCTGTACAAGTTCATAGCCTGTGATTTCTTCTCATCGTGTGTCTTTTAGTTTAGTTGGAACTTTTCATACCTAGAGTCCACAGAAAAGCCAACACAAACAACATTCGTTGATGGTCATTCTGTTGTCCTATATCCCCTTTGAGCCTTCGCAAATTTAATTTTCAGATTAGTTTTGTTAAGTTCATGTCCTATTCAAAGTCGTATTACTGATTTAGGTCGTGTTCTTGATTTAGTTTGAGTGTTGCATCTTGACATCTAATCCATTTCTTTCATGTCATCTCATCTTGTTCAAATTTGTCTCTGTCCAGTTCGGTATTTTGATCATATCTCCCACATACAAACTCGGATATTTGTGTTCTTGTACCCTATGGAAATCTTATAAAGTTTTCTACAACTTTTTTATTTACAAGTTTGGCAGAAAAAATCATTTTGCTGGTCATAATTGCAATAGATTCAAATCTGTTCTGAAACTATGCTTTCCTGAGTAATCTATGTTTCAGGGCCAATATCTCATGCTTCCTTTATCTAAATAAGGATTTCCGTATATGCAAAATCAAGAGAAAATAAATATGTACAACATTTTTGTTGCAAGTTTTAGTTTTTAAGGAATTTTAGATTATCCAATCAGCTGTAGAATATTTCTTAGAGAATTTGTATCAGACTGATAAGATATTTTTTATTGGTTTGAATTGTATTCTATTTTTGCAGCACTCTCTACAAAATAAAAAGGAGAAGTAAAATGCAAGTTCAAATATAAAAGAGCCACAAAAAAGGCAAAAAAATCCTGGGAGTGGGACACGGTGGCAAGTGGCGGTGACTCTGCGACGCAGAGAGAGTTCACTATCCGTTTCTTCACCGCGCAGTCGCCGGCACACGACGTGGACGGGGGTGAGCCTGAGGAGGGTGCGCTCCCACCATCCCCTGGACAGGCAGTGCCACTGCCAGATCCGGGCACTCCACCGCCAGTGGAATAGCAGACGCTGGAGTTCGTGACGCCCATTGAAGAAGATGAGGACATGTTGGATGCGTTCGACAATGAATCCCCTATCCGCTACTGGCAGTTGGATAGCGTCATCGGCGACAATCTGCCCGTCCCATAGCAGGCGCAACGACTTCTACCACCGGGGCGCCGTGGTCAACCACGACGAGTTCAGGAGGAACTCCAATTTGTCACCGGTGGGAGTGAGCCAAGATCATTCGCCGAAGCTGAGCAAGATCAGGCCTGGCGCGTGGCAATGCAGGAAGAGATCGACTCGATCTAAGAAAATCACACCTGGGAGCTGACGAAGTTGCCAGCGGATGCTGCATGATCGGGCTCAAATGGGTGTTCAAGCAAAAGAAGGATGACTCAGGAGTCGTGATCAAGAACAAAGCACACCTCGTTGCAAAGGGTTATGTACAGCAAGCTGGCGTCGACTTCAACGAAGTCTTCACACCGGTTGCGCCGAATGGAGTTCGTGTGACTGGTCCTGGCTCTGGCGGCGGATGAAGGTTGGGAGGTCCATCACATGGACGTGAAGACAACTTTTCTCAACGGCGAGCTCGCAGAGGAGGTGTACGTGAAGCACCCGGAAGGGTTCGTCACCGCCGGAGAAGAACACAAGGTGTTGCGACTCCGGCGGGCATTGTATGGGTTGCGGCAGGCGCCGCGGGCCTGGTATGAGAAGTTGGATGGCACACTCCGTAAGCTTGGGTTCACATAGAGTGAGCACGACCACGCCATCTACTGCAGAGGAGGCGG
>VSTD030004630.1:0-10190 GCA_008808055.3 Sporobolus alterniflorus
CTGTCTTGGCTTCGTGGAGGACCTCGCTGATGTACTACACTGGATGTTGGATGGTCCGGGCCCTCCTGGGGGGGGGGTCCAGCGCGTCCATTTCCATTGGTGCAGGCCCATGGAGCTCCCGGCACTTTGCGCCTAGCGAGAGCTCTGAACCCGGAGACCCCATGACTGCCTAGTCAGGGGGGCCCATGGCGGCCTCCGGGGACTGGGACCTTGCTGCCGCGTCAGCTCCCGGCTCCTCCACAGTTCTTGGGTCCTAGGACCCTGACCCGTCGGTAGCTCCTGGCTCCTCCGCAGGTCACGGGTCCTGGGACCCTGACCTAGTGGCAGAGGAGCTCCCGAGCTCCTGCAGGCCATGTGGGCCCAGCCGCTCGGCGACCAGCACCATGCTCACGGCTTCTGAGGTAGCCGCAATGTAGAGCAGTAGAGGCTCACCAGGCTCTGGCGCCACCATTACTTGTGGTGAGGTAAGATACCTCTTGAGCTCCTGGAACGCCTCTTCTACATCCTTGGTCCAGAGGAAAGGTCCAGACTTCCGCAGTAGCTTGAAGAATGGGAGAGCCCACTTAGCCAGCCTAGAAATAAACCGGCTTAGCGTGGCCAAGCATCCCGCAAGCTTCTACACGTCCTTGATGCGGGTTGGAGGCCGCATTGCTTCGATCGTCCGGATCTTTTCTGGGTTGGCCTCAATTCCCCAGCACGAAACTAGGAAACCATGGAGTTTGCCCGCAGTGACCCCGAACATGCACTTGTCCGGGTTCAGCTCGGTGCGTGTTGGGCACAACCTATCAAAAACTAGGGCAAGATTGTCCAGCAGGGATGCACTTGATTTGACCTTGACAATGATGTCATCGACATACACTTCTACCAAGTCCCTAATTAGGTCACTGAATGTCTTATGCATGGCACGTACAAAGGTAGGAAGAGCATTTTTGAGACCATAAGGCATAGCGACATAGCAAAATAAGCCATCTACTGTTATAAATGCGATATTTTCCTCATCTTCCCTAGACATTGGTATTTAATGGAAACCTGAATAAGCATCTAGGAAACACAGCAGATCACACCCTGAGGTGGAATCCATGATCTAGTCTATTCGTGGGAGAGGAAAAGGATCTTTGGGACATGCCTTATTGAGACTTGTGTAGTCGATGCACATCCGAAGCTTCCCATTGGCCTTCGGGACAACCACAGGATTGGCCAGCCATTGGGGGTGGTGGACCTCTCATATGAAGCCAGCATCGAGCAGCTTCTTGATTTCTTCATGGATGAAGTTTTGCTGCTCAACGGACTGCTTATGGGGCTTCTGCTGGACCGGTCTGGCGTTGGGGTAGATCTTCAGATGGTGCTCAATCACCTCCCTAGAGATCCTAGGCATTTGCAATGGTTGCCAGGCAAACACATCGACATTAGCACGGAGGAAGGTGTCGAGCACGAGTTCCTATTTGCTGTCCATATCACCCAAGATATGGGTAGTCTGTCCAGCCTCAGTCCTCACCTGGATGGTCTTTACGGGGATGTCTTCCTTGTTAGAGGGTTGCACGTGGGGTGCTGAGACTGAGCCACGCTGGCACGAGCTCAGTGGCGCGGGGTCCTGGCCCCCAGGCTCCTCGGCAGCTTCGTGAGCCGCTGCTAGAGCCTAGAGCTTCTCCAACGCACAAGCCCCCACGTCACGGTCCCCTCAGATCTTGAGGATGCCATTGGGGGATGGCATCTTTAGAACCAGGTACCCGTAATGAGCCACCGCCATAAACTAGTACAGAGTTGGTCTGCCGAGAATGGCATTGAATGGGAGGCTGACCTCCACAACATCGAAGCGGACGCTATCCGTGCAGAAGTCTCTACCGTCCCGAATGTGACCGGGAGGGAGATGCAACCGCGTGATGTAACTGATACTAGGCCCACTCCTGAGAGTGGCCGTGACGGCTGGAGCTTCCCCATCGGTATCTGTAGCTTCTTGAAGGCCATAAGGCTGATGAGATTGAGGGCCGCACCCCCGTCGATTAAGACATGATACAACATAACGTTGGAGATGGTCCCCATCGATTAAGACATGATACAGCTTAACGTTGGAGATGGTCGGGGAGACCAGCAGTGGGTGCTGCCCGGTGCTGGCCATGCTCTTGGGGCAGTTGGAGGCGCCATACCCAATCGGAGTTGCCACCCACTTGCGGTGCGGTGCTGCTTTCAGTGCCGGGGCCACTGCCGCAATCTCTCGGTGTATAGTCTTGACGACACGCCTTGACGTGATGGCCCAGGAACCTCTAAACATGATGTGAAGTGCCTTGCGGTGCGCATTGTCGCTGGACTCAGAGTTGGAGTGGCCATAGAGGGCCGTCAGTGCCCTCTTCGCATCCTGGAACTCCATCTCTTTGTCCTTCTGCTACTGTGGGTCCACCTTCTGCTTGCCCTCCTGTTGGCGGGAAGGTGTTCCATCTTGGCACTGCTGCTACATCTTTTCATGGAATTGTTCTGTGAGCTTCTTGATCTCCCGGCACTCGGACGTGGTATGGCGCGTGGAGTTGTGCACCAGGAACTTTGCGCTACCGTCGTCGCTATTGGATGGCTGACGGGGGCGTTTGTCACCTCTCAGCCCGCCATGGCCCCCACCCGCTGCTGCAGCTGCGGCAGTGGTGCCCTGGCCAGCGGCTGGTTGCCGCCAGCCTTCTTCTTCTTCTTCTTGTTGCTGTTGCTGCCGCCTTGGCCCTGGGCCCCGGCACTGGGCTTGCTCTCCCCCTTTGCCACCTGGGCGGCTGGGGAGTGCCAGGTGCGGTCCTCCGCAGCCTTGGTGCACTTGTCTGCCAGGCTGAAGAGCGCAGAAACATCGTGGAAGTCGTGGGTGGTGAGCTTCTCCAACATCTTCTCATCCCTTACTCCCTGGCGAAATGCAACCACTACAGAGGCATTGGAGATACGAGGAATGGTATTGTGAACCTGAGAGAACCATTGGATGAAGGAGCGCAGCGATTCCCCTGAGCCCTGCTGGATGGTGTGGAGATCGGTCTCGTTACCCGGCCGAGCATAAGCGCTCTCGAGGTTGGCCGTGAACTGGTGACACAGCTCTAACTAGGAGTGGGGGGTCCTCTCGGGGAGATTCATGAGACAGGACCTGGCCATCCCTGTCAAGGCTACGGGGAAGTAGTTGGCCATGACAGCCTCATTCGCGCCTGCCGTGAGGATGGAGGTGGAGTAGATCTGCAGGAACTCGGTGGGGTTAACCATCCTGTCGTACTTTTATGGCAGGTGGGGCCAAAACTTGGGCGGCTAGACCACCATACGCAGGTGTGGGGCCAACGCCATGCACCCCCCCGAAACTCCCAGGGAGTTAGGGGGGAGCAGTACATGTGTGACTTGGCACGCACCCACTAGTGCATGCATGTCGAAGTCTTTCTCGAGGTTACGACCCTTGATATGTCGACACCTCTCACGGTTTCGCTCGATGGTGGTGTGACTGTCTTCCCCACCTCAACGGTGGTTGATTTCCTCTCTGAGGTCCGTCGTCTCATAGCTGGCCATCGGCGCATGGTGCTGCGCCGGCGGGTGCGCACCTGGCAGCACCGGGGGCGCCTGTGCCACGGATGGCGCACACACCGCTGACGGAAAGTGCGATTGCTGTGCAGATGGCTGGTGCCGCCTCTCTTGGTGTGGCGTGTTGATAGCGGTGATGACGAGCTGGTTGATGGCGTGCCGCTAGCAATGCAATGTTGAGGCCCACTACTGCTGGCGGAGAAGTTGTCATTCCAGTGGTATGCTGGGGCTGGCTCTCCAGCATGACTATTGTTGCGTCTATGCAGCCTCTCGGCCGTCGTGACCAGCCCGCTCTAGACTGAAAAGTAGTCTCCTACTCAGACTCCCTCTCACGGCGCGAGGGGTGAGAGGAGGCCACCACGGAGTGGAGATCCACCAAGGTTATGGAGGTGAAAAATAAGAATCAGCAGTTAGCACCGCAAGCTAACTGCTTCCCCCTTCCTGGCGCGCCAAATGTCAAAGTGGTTTTATGACACTTCCACTGGAGCTGTTACAGGAGCAGCCCGTTGTGGTTCTTTTGTGGGGAAGGCCTTTAGCCTCTTGGTTGTTCGCTATAGATGAACACGGTGAACACAAAGGTTTATGTGGATTGGGCCATCGGAGCGTAATACCCTACGTCCATGGGAGAACTGAGTTTTATTGCTCAAGCCTGTATGAGCCTGAGCCTTTCCTTTTTTTGACCCCTCGGAAGTGGCGTCCACCCGAGCCTTTTATTGCTCAAGGTCGGGTAGTTTACAATGAGCCCCAAGGCCCAACATGTGGCCCCAGGGTAGGTAAACCCTACATGGTAGGGCACAACAACTAGGAGTAGCCAATGATGTTTTCAACGGCGTGGCATGCCAGGTCTTGTCGCCTGCCACCCTGCATTCAGTCATCGGTAAGGTGCTGTGCTATTGCGTCACTAGGCCCATAGCGGTGGCTGACAGGTGGCCCACAGTGCTGGCGCCGAGTTGCAGTCACACTGTAGCCCAGAGTTGTTGAACCACTCGGCACTATGACAAACCACTGTGACCTGCCTGCCACACATCTCATCTGCATTTAATGGGCCACCTGCTGCACACCATGCGAACATGTGGAGTAGCGCTTGTCGCATAGTGCCTTGGAAGATACACGTGCACGCACACCGATTGAGAACATGATGGCCGGGTCATCAGGGTATATTTGTTTAATTGCTTACAGCCTACAGATCCTGTCCTCAGGACATGTGGCAGCTCCGGAGCTGCCCTGAGCCAGAAGGTGGGTGCTGGAGCCCAGGTGGAACGTGGTGGCCCCGAAGCTGCCCCGAGTCGGGAGGCGGGAGCCAGAGCTGCGGGGACACGTGGTGGCCCCAGAGCTGCCCCGAGCTGGGAGGCGGGTGCCAGAGCCTTGGCGACACGTGGCAGCCCCGGAGCTGCCCCTAGTCGAGAGGTGGGAGCCAGAGCCATTGTCTTGACTTTAAGCTTGTACTCAGGGGTACCCGGTCCTCAGGGTACCGACAATGTCTGTGAATGAGTGTGTCACCAAGTTCACTCAACTGTCTCACTATGCTCCTCATGAAGTGGACACTGATAAAAAGAAGCAGGAATATTTCTTAAATGACTTGAATGATGGATTGGCCTACACTTTGGAGGTCCGAGACTTTGAAAACTTCCATGGGATGGTGAACAAGGCTCTTGTGTTGGAAAATCATAGAGGTGTGATGGAGCACAAGCGTAAGCTAGTGCATCAGCATCAGTCAAGCAGTAGCTCCAAACCGCGTGTTGCTACACCTACAGCTGGGCCTGTGTTTCACCCTGCTTAGCCGCAGTCTCAGTCGTGGCCGCAGACAGCTGGACATGGATTCTCTACCCTGCAAGGTTAAGTTATTCAACGCCCTAACAATTTTCAGACCCCTGCTACTAGAATCAGAGTATTCAGAGGACCCAAGTTGCCCTAGACCCATTACAAGCTGGTCGGAGGTGCTACAACTGTGGAGAGAAAGGACATTGTGCCAGCCGATGCCCCAATCCACAGACTCTTTCAAATCAGACTGCTACAGCTACACCTACCCCTACCCATGTAGCCAACTCTGTTCCTGTTACTGTTAAGCAGAACTATGCTTGTTAGAGAGTCAACCATGTTTGGGATTTGGTGTTGGGCGACGTCGATGGGTCATCTTCTCCTGCAGCATCTATGTCCACGATGGCAGAGCAGCTCAACGGCAGAATCAATGTTGTGGCCGCTAACGGGGTCTATTGGGGGTCCTGCTCTACGTTGGTCACCACCATGTCACATATCTCAGAGCTGAAGACTGAGCCGGAGGTGCTCGGGTCCAGACGCAGCGCAGACTTGACAAAGGATGAGGCAGATGCCCTCTGGAACTGGGTGCGCGCGGCCTCGGATTTACTGGCATCGCATGTTCCTTCTTCGGTTGCCCGTAACCGTCCTGACGGTGCAGAGGAGTAGTGCTGGTATCTTGTGTAGATAAACCTTTTGCTTTTGTTTAAGTACAAATGATCCAGATGAATGAAAACAAGTTATTCATGTGATCCAAATACAATCGCCGCCTATTGCCCCTTCTTTCTTTTGAAAGAAAAGGAAAAACAGGTGCAAATTTTTTGGTTGCTAACTTAATCCGGGTAGCCCCCGAGTGTTGCTATACAGGTGGGCACCCTTGTCTGTATCGTGGTACTTTTGGCCGAAATGCGTACTCTCAAAAGCAAAAAAATGGTGCATAAGACAAAAGAAATAGAGGTGCCTAGCACGCCGCGCACTATCCCGGACATGGGTTCCGAACGATCGCTTCGGTTTTCCTCTATGGTATAAATAGAGAGGTATCGAACCACTCACCTCGCTCTCTTGATGTTCAATGAGTTGGGGCAGAAATCAGCTTTTCCCACCGTTGATCCTGAAGCTTGCCCTGCTCTGTTGCCCGCAATGGCTAGTGGAGGTGACGATGGCAGACGTTCCCACAGCAGGAGCCCCAGCTGTCCTCACCACCAGTTGTCATCCCGTTACGCAAGGACAGATGCCTCCTCTAGTCGAGCATCACCGCCAGCCAGGTTAGGCTTTACTCCGTGCCGGTGCTCACCTGGTCTTGCTTCTTTGTCGTGATGCCCGCTTCTGCTTGTTGATTGGCGCAGGGCTTCATCTTCCTCGCATGCGGTGGTTGTCAAGCTGCAAGGGTAGCTCCTTGCCCAGGAGAGGGACCTGGATAGCTGAGAGGGTGCCATCATCATGTGGGAGGAAGGCTTGGCAGCCTTTGCATGTGCGCTCGGGGAGGTGCATGCAGAACATGATGCCAGTCACACCCGTGCCGATGCCGTTTAGTGGGACTTCTTCTCCTAGGTGTGCGCCTCTAGTTACCGGTCCAAACAAGTCACTAACCTTGGCCGGATGTCGGAGGAATGCCAGATTCTTCTCTGCCTGTAGGAGAGAGACCAAGAGGTGTGGCAGGAGATACTAGTAGCGGAGCCAGAGCGTGGCCTGCAGCCTCCCGACGGGCGCGACCTATCGGTGGAGCTAGAGAAGGCCCGTGCACGCGTGGACAGGATAGATGGGTGGGACCTGTCGATGAAGCTGGACTAGCTTGGCAGTGAACTTGAGGTTCATTGCGCTATCCCGACCACTGCCATGGCATGGCCTGGGACCAGAAATAACTAGGGGGTGATGGTGCCGCCTTGGCCGACTGGTCCCGGCCTGAACCAAGCTGGGAGTTGAGTCAGACCGACACTAGTGAGCACACTTCACAAGCTATGCGGCGACGATGGTGTGAATCTTCACTAGTTGATGGTACATCTTGTCCACCCCGTCGGCAGTGAGCGGAGGTGAAGCACCTAGGGGCTTGGCCACGGCGGCCTCATCCTCGCACCCGTCGCGGCCTCATCCTGGCCCCCCGCGTGGCTAGCAAGGGGAGCCACCTCCTTGGCCTGAGCTTGTGTGGAGTGAAGTCCAACATCAAGATCCTCTCCTCCTCGAGTGTGGGCTCGTGCCGTGGTGACGCGTGTGGTTGAACCGCAGTAGCGACTTGCTTGCCGGCGAGCTTGCTTTGCCATGGTGCTATCCCTTGCTTGGCGGGGGGTTGCAGAGCAAGGGTTTGTGCCTACTGCCCCCCACCCCACCCTACCCCCCATGATGAGTGTGACATCGCTCAAAATGGAGGCCAGTTTTTGAAGTTCCCAAGATGAATGGTTTCACCGATGGAGAATCCACCACATGTCAAATGTTCACCGTCGAAAGTGATGGTGATTGCAGATGAGAGAACCATTGAAACGTCTAGAGGAAAATCGCACCGCAAATTCCCCTTCCCGACATGCCAAGTATTAGTGTTTTGTTGCACCGGCAAGATACAGGGTGGTCAAGGTCACATGTTCCTATTCTGAGGTGCTCTTGTGAATGACAAAGCACACTATGATCTATGCTGGTTCAAGCCCCTCCTTGGAGGCAATAGCTCTATGTCCAATAGTTTCATATTGAAGATGAATAGAGTTTACAATGTAGTGAGCAGAGAGCTCGTGAAGTTCAAGTGGTGAAGGGGGAAATGATCTCGTACCTCCTGCCTATGACAGAACCACCTCGGGGAGGGGTTCATCAACCAGGATCAGCCTGAGCGATTCTCGGCAAAGCGAGAACACAATCAATACACATAAGTACAATATCGTACTATAAATTCAAGTAGAAGTTATTACAACTTAGGTTCACATATTAGTTATACAAAAGAGGTTTGAAGCCAAAATTATGCTTTAGGAGATAAATCAGAGTTTGTGGAAGCAATTTCTCTCAACTTTCAGAACATTCTCTTGGCCCTAAAAGAGAATTCCATCCATCAGCGATCTAAGCCTGAGGGTCCCAGTACGGAGTCCAACCCTCATCGGTTTGGACTTCCCAGTGACAACTCTCATCGGTATTGCCAACAAGAGGAAGCAGTTCCTCACCTGCACACAGAAGACAACAAGAGCAAAGCATGAGCGACTACGCTCAGCAAGACTTATCCAAGGTGACCAAAAGATCACCACTAGACATGCAAAGGCTTTAAACATGACTAAATAACTCATAAGCCTACAAGCATCTAGATTAAGTATGATTAAGCATGTTAATTAGCCAAGTTAAGTTGGTTAACATGAGAAGGTTTGCATCTAACTCTAAGCATGCAAAGGTATCCAAAGAATATTGATTAACATAAGCCGTGACTACAAGGTAGTCATCAATCCATATAGTTATCATCATAGTATTATGAAGTGGATAATTCTACTGAATGACTGCAACGGGCAAGTGTTACCCATATCTAAGGGTAGTCGTGGAGATTCGAATCAATAGTCAACCTTGCAAGGGTATAAACCTGACAACATGACACATGAGGGCCACGAAGGCAAATGAGTGGAAACAGTTCACGACGTGGTCAAAGAGACGATTAGGGCCCACCTCACCCTAGTGCACATCTTCCACGCGTATGCCTCAGCAGACGCACCGTGGGTAGCCCATGCACTGTCCCTGATGTACACCCATTAGGTATGGTAGGATAGCTTTCATCTTAGCGACACACGAGGCTACACAGTTTGCGGGACCCCAGGAAATCCCGTATGCACCAGTACACAACTCAAACTTGCTCACTAGTGCCAGACAATCGGTCCTTAATCAACTCAGGAGGGGGCTACCACCTTGGAGCTCCGAATTTCAAATCAGACCACTCCCCTTCCTTCGCAGCTAGTATTCTCCACTTTCCCCTAGTTGCCCCGCCTGGTCTCCAATTATACCAACCATTCAATCATCTTGCTAAACTACATAGGACCTCCATCAATAGAAAGGGCCCTATCACGAGTGGATTCCAACCATTCGTCTTCTATCGATAGCCTACACAACTAAGCATAGCATACTATCATTATCTTTCCATTATAGGGGTAAATAAAGTTGTTTAGTAAGGGTGTTCTTAGTGCAACTACGGTTTCATTAAACTCCTATACTTAAGTGAACAATCATGGCATAAAGTATATGTTATAAAGCGAAATCCTACTCAAGGAGGATGCAAGGTGCTTGCCTTGGTCAAGGGAAGAAGAAAAGTTAGCTTCGTCAAAGCTCAGCGCATTCTCCAAACCAGCGAGGTCAGAACTTATGTGGTATGATGCATGAAGTTAACGTAAGGCACAACGATAAGGAGGTAAGAGTGACACGACTCATAAGCTTTAAGGCGATTAATGACTTATCTCTTTCATTTCCTTCATTAACTCCAATTAGCTAACTACACTTAAGAACATAGCTTAAGGGGGGTTCGATACTTCCTAACACCACTCATGACCATCCATGAGGTGTTCTTAAGCTTTAGGATTAGCACTAAGTGTTTTTGGCAAAATCTTGTTAAGTTCCTTAAAAGAAACCTTAATTGCAAAATGTTATACTTAAACAAAGGCAAAAATGGAAATTCTATGGTTATACTCACGAACAATGGGTCCTATCAAGTTTTCTATGTGTGGACAGCTTAGCACTAATTTTGGGTAATTTTTCCATAATTTATAGGATTTGGGATAATTAATTATGGATTGGTAATTAATTATCAAGGATTAACAATTAAACAATAATTAATGATTAAATAAAATTAATTTAAAATTTTATTTCATTAATTAAGTTTGAATTCAAATTACAAAATCAAATTTATAATTTATTTGAATATAATTAAATTCCTATGAAATTCAGACGTTTGAATTTGCTTGAAT